>JAMKCH010056165.1:0-165710 GCA_023653785.1 Ophioderma brevispina
CGCCGCCCCTCGTTTAGCGTTTAGCGGTCGTAGCGTGCTATTCCCGGGTCATGGGGCTGGGTCCGAAGGGCCATGGGTTCGAATCCCACCCGAATATGCGCTTTTCTGTTCCCCTCTTCACCGCTATTCAGTTCCTCCGGTAGACGGTCAGGGTTAGGGTATTGGCTTCAGACACAACCTTATGGTCATCAATTGAAACTCCAGGTACTGAAATTAATTGGACGGGGTTGATGTTTGTTGCAATCATTTGGCTGCCCCGATGCCAACCAGATGGTCAGAGGATTTTAGGTCTTTCAATGCAATTTCATACTATTGCTTTTTGCGCTATCAATACCACCGGATAGTTTGTTTCTCAAAGTCTCGAAAAGATATTCAACTGGAAAAAAGCATTAGTAACTTAGTGTTGGAGAGGCATGAAATGGGGTTGTTGGAAAGGAGAACCCTGGGTGGTTGAAACGGGAAACCATGGGGTAGTTGTGAAGTGACTGGGGTATTTTGTTGGGAAGGGAAATCTGAGTTAGTTGTAGTTGAGAAAGGATCATGGGGTTGTCTGGAAAGAGAGACCCATGGGTAATTGGGAATTGGCCCATAGTTGTAAAAGGGAACTTTCGGGGTATTTGGTATAGGGTGTGGAGGGAGTGTTGGAATCATGGTGCCCCGGTAGAGTCGGGAAGGGCACCTGTGTTAGATTAGGAGAATCTTAGTTACTGGGAAGGAAGTGCATATCACACACACGAACGTGATCTCCATATAACTGTGCTTGGTCATATGTGCTACGCCACCGGATGTGTTTTGTACTCACATAGGAAGCCTGGTGTAGGTGCAATCCAGTCTATCCTGTAGCACGCTCTTCATGGTCCAGGTCTAAGATCCATATAACAAGATTACTCTATTAAACAGGCTCGAAAGATTTCAGCTTGGTTGAATTGGAGATGACCAGACTCCATAAGTGGTTGTGTAGTTTTTTATTGCAGGCATTCCAACTTGTCATTTGCGTGACAGGAAGTCTTTCTTCTGTCGGCAAAACATATGACCAACGGGTCCTGAAGTCACCGACCGCTTTGAGTTGCGACGCCAAGTGATGATGGCCGTCACGTATGGGTGAATAAAATATTTATTTTTTAAAGTAAGTTACATTGCCCAAGAGTACTATCAAAACCAAATAAGGGAGGGGAAGAGTAAATAATGAGATATTTAAATTTACATGAAGGGAAAGACGGTGTTGTGTGGCAGTATGTTATGGTCCTTGAAGGGGACAAAACACTAAATATTCGAGCAGCATATGTTTATATACATATATGACAGTTCAAATAGAAGTAATTTCAGTCTCTCAAAAACATATTCCCTCTAACAATAAAAGTATTAATTCAGTGTTAATAGGTGAATCCGTTGACTTTGGATGACGTAGCCTGTGCCACCAACAGAGTGCCGCAAAGCACAAAGATCGTGAAGGGTCCTACATGATGAAGCCATCAATAACATCAAAACTCTTTCTTAGTGATGAATGGCGCGGCTATTCAAAACATCCACGTGCATTTCATTGGTAGGAATCAATTGTTAGAGGACAGATGCACAGTGTATTTGGTGTGTATGGACGGCTATCTTATTCGGATTATTATAAAGTCAGTGAAATAGAAAATCATCTACTTCCGTGAAAAGTGAATGGTCCAATGAATGGCAGAGAAAACGTTTTCAACCAGATGTTTTGCTAATACACAGTATAGAAATACTACGGGCACTGGGTTCAAAGACATTAATCTACTTATTAGCCAGTTTAGTTTAAGCAAAAGCATTGTGTCTTTATATAACACTGAAATATATGGCCTTCTAAATTAGGGTTGGGCATAAATGTATATTTTTTTCTTAATTTCTTTCAAAACGAGTGGGTTCTTAGGCCATTTTGGTTGCTTATAATAAAACCAAATCAGGAAAGTTTGTGCCCTAGTGAATGTTTTAGGGTGGTTGTTTAAGATTAAAATGACTTTTAAAATTTGTACATGAAATCCATAGGCTATTTGCCTATTTCAGACAAAGCAAAAAAAAGCACTAATCTTAGTCATTGATTTTGCTAGAAATTCCTCAAAAGGTGCATTATAAATAACAGCAAAAACACTTGTTAAGGAAAATTAAACAAAGTCATTCCTTCTCAATGCAGAAAAACTATTTTGTACAAAAAATTCATTTCAATTAAGGCAAGGCAATACACAGAATAACCAAAACTGACACAGATCTTGGGGTTACTGGATGTGGATGAAGACAGTGTATTGTTGTAGGTCAAAGCCTTTATAAACATGTCAATACCTGCCAATTGTACTGGAGTGTTTTCATTCAAACAATTGATGCTATTATTAACCTAACAAAAGACAAATTGCAACTATTTGCAAGAGACTGTTACGATTGTGCTATGAAGGCAGTGTATTGTTGTAAGGTCAAGACTGTACAACCAGTTACCTAAACATGCCAGTGCCATGCCAACCACGCCAGTGTGTTTCATTCCAACTGTGATGCTAATATTAACAGACAAAAGACATTTTAGAAGGCAACTTCTGTAAGTAAAAGAGTTGTTTTTAGTGGTATGACAATCAGGACCTTAGGTAAAAATGATTGCAGTGCTTATGAGTGACTCTACTCACTCTGCAAGGTGAAGAAACATTTTCTTATTTTTAGGCACTCGGGAAACTGATTACTTGGAAAACAGGTTTTTATCTTTAGGGAAGCAATATACCTATGCTAGTGTAGTAATATTAAATGTCAATGGTTTGTTGTGTCAGGATTTGGCATGTGAAAATTTAACCACCCAACTCCCATTGACTTCATGTACAAAAGTTAAAAGTCATTTACCAACCCTAAAAATTCATCTTAGGCGAAAAAACTTCCCGGATTTGTTTTCAGCAACCAAAATGGCCTAAAGAAATCCACTAGTTTTGAAAAAAGATCGTCACTTTGCCACCCCTATCTAAATACACATGGAACTTGTGGTTTGACTAGCCGCAATCACCGTCACAAGGATAATGCTTTAGGTTTACACGTATTCCAATGTAGGACACCGTATGACGTTTCACCGGACTCTTTGGGGGGCTGACGGCTACGTCATCACAAAGTCAAAATGGATACACACATGAACCACTGAATTCAATACTTTTTTTTTAGAGGGAATAGGGTTTGTGAGACTAAAATTACTTCTATTCGAACGTCATATTGAGTATATATCCATTATGCTGATCCAATATTTATGGCTTTGTTCCCCCTTTATTCAATTACTCTGCACGCAACATTACTTCACGCTTATTCCGTTGTCATCTATGGGCCCTGCTATGGCTCCATACGGACTTATTCTCCTTTTAACCGGACAAATCTAAAAGATGTCACTTGTCACACAATTATGAATTGTTGGTGTTGCAAATGCCGAGTGTGGAAATGCATATGAATGCAATGAAGGTAAATTGGATTCGGAAGTTTGATGATGTAAGTGGGTAAAAGGGGTCGTCTTTGTACAAACCTAACAAAATGACACTATTTACTTGTGGTGAGTAGTGAGCATTTAACAAAGAAAACCACAAAAGGACATTTTTTTGGCGGACTCTTGGTCTATTTGTAAATAGTGTAAATAACGTTGATAACGTGAATTTCCATTTCATTGCAAAGCAGTAAGCTGAGTGATTAAATTAAAATTCATGGAAACTCATTAAAGTAATCTCCTGGAGGGAAGTGAATGCGATTGTTTGTTAATAGGTTTCTGAATCAAAAGGGATCTTTATGTCTAGAAAAGAATTTAACGAAAGGTTTAAGCTGAATTTGGAATAGAACGGTATTATAAGAAAAAAAGACAAACAAAATAAAATATAACATCTGGTAATAATGACCAATCAAGCAATATTGTCCAGCAATATGGAAAATTTTTTAAAAAACGCAAGGGATTTTGTAAAAGGCTGCCATGATGCCTTTGTAAAAAGACTAAAAGGAATTATGATAAAACAGTTGGCAAGAATTTGTTGTTTGACGCTTTTGACGAAGAATAGAAAGTAAGGTGGTTTCGAGTATAGACATTTACCAAATAGATAATAAACTTATGCTAAATAAAATATCAGAGAGGTGATGGCAGCGTCCGATCAGTGGCGTAAATGTTCCTTTGGGGGATGGGGTGATGAAAATTTATGAATGAAACGAGCTGATAAGACCTTTACTAGCACACTAAGCGCCAAAGCGCGCTTGAAATTGCTAATAGAACCTAAAATGGATAAATGTAATTGTAATTAGAACAACCAAATGCGCGCGCCAAAGGCGTGGAAATGTAGATTTTGAAAACTTTATCATTTTGGTTTAAAATATGAGGTTTAATTGGTAAAAAGCACAAGTACGGGCGTCAACATTTGGCGGATGATCGTTATTGACCATCCCCTCTCATTAAGTATGGGGTAATATAATATATATATATTATATATTATATATATATATATATGATATATATATATATATATATATCTAGATATAATATACCCCCATCCCCGTGATTGACGCCTATGTGTACGTTTGGTAGGGAATTTTGTATCACAGAAAGTCACTAAAAACTCAAGAGGCAAGACTGGATGTTTTACGTTCGTTCTGAATCCTTATATATCATCAAGCAGGCGCTATAAAGTTTATACAGAAGTTGTGTCTTTTAAGTTCAATGGCAAAGATGTTTTCTTTTATACCAATAAGAGCTCTCCACATGAAGAGAAAGTAGCCTTCCCACAATGCATTGATTCCAATGGAGGTGTTTGTCCGGTACTGATGTGAATCGTTAGAGATAGAACATGGCTAAATTAAAGCAATATAATGGCACCATTTTGAAGAGCGCACCCCAATTTTCAAAAAGTTGATTTTGGCACAGTTACGTTGCAAATTGTCTAGGGAAACTATACCTGCGACCGAGAATGACTAAGAAATGGCGGATATCATAAATAAGCGATTTTGTAATAGAATTGGGGATCCCAGATTGGACTTAACGCAGAGCTGGAAAGGTTACGTTTATGTCCGTCCAGATGAAATACGCCCACCTCGAGAAGATAACCTCGAACTGGACTTGCCTGAACCAATAAAAACAAATAATGATGACGTAGACACGGACATGGCGCTATTCCCGGCGAGTTCCATTGGAAAGCCTTTCCAGCAGCCGTTGAATTGATTATCGGGGTCCGATAATAATTATTCTAATTGACAAAATCCTTCGTTTGACACATAGAAATTTTCGAGCTTAAACCATTCAAACCCCCCCCAAAGGTATATAGTTTTACTAGCCGATACCAATGCAACCGTGTAAAAAATCTCATATTTTTGAAAAAAAATGTGCTAATATTGCTTAACAGTATTGATCACAAACTTTCATTTTGGAATGTTTCATCTCTAACGATTCCCGTAAAAAATCTCCACGGTAGCAATGCCTTTGTGGGAAGCTACTGAAGATCCTCCTTATCCCATGTACCGCACTGCAATTATATGTGTCCAATGAGAAAGACTGTAATTGGTTCCACTGCCTCATCATATGACTTGCTTAATCGCTGCACACGAATTGTGAATTGTTCCTAGAAATGTAACCCCTCATGTTGGCCCATATAAGTTCTAGAGTTCAAGTCACAGTGAGGGAGACAACGTACATTTTCATATGGCCCTAATTTTTGTAGGCACTTAAAGGCAGTTTCACATGTTTGTGCTCGTGGTTTATTTTTGCTTATGGATTTGAGCTGGTTTTCGTATACAATGCGATATTCCGGCTTTCAACCAGTTAGTACAGACTGTCCAAAAAATACACGATACAATCAAAGATTAATTTTTGGGCCACAAATTTAAGTTTCATCTCAACTGGATTTTACCGATTTTTTTCTATAGGAGTGTTCCAGCTTCTAGGAGATTTTTAGTGGTGTAATTGGGGGTCTGGTTCGGGAGTTATGGCTTAATTATCTGAGACAGTTGAAAAACCTGTTGGGCAAGTTTCGACTATACTGATATCAGATCAAGATTCAATTTATTCAAGATCAATTTATTCAGCATAACATATCGTACTTGAAGAAATGAATAATACCGTAATTAAATAATAATACATAAAAAGTATCAATTGAAAGCTATGAAAGCGGTGCTCTAAAGGTTATACACCACTAAACCTGGCTGCCGTGTAGATCAAAAATCTGGATGGACTACTTTATGCATGGCATCTGGAAAAAGTGCTTTAAAAATGTCTGAAAAATGCACTAGTATATTAAGAAAGTGATGAACTTTCATGATTGATATGGTTATAACTGAGTAAGTTTTCTCAAACTAAGCAGCATTTTGGACAGGAATTTGATGAAAATTTTCTCCGCGGTCACTCAATTCACATCGATTTGCAAATTACTAATTTGGCGGACTATAGAGAATCTTGGGTTGCCGGTGACTCGGGCAAAGTTTGGTGATTATTAACTAAAAAAATTTTCCTTGGTCCTCATATGTTCAAACTTTTGGTTTATTTGTGATTCAGCTGTACAGGGTGTCCCCCGAATGATTAGTACCCATCGATACCCAAAATGTTTTATTTTTTCCATAGGAAATCAATGACATTAGGTAAGTGGGTTTATATCCAACTTCATTATACTGTTAACCTTTCATAAGAAGTTTGACTCATAAAAATCGGACTAACCAAAATGAAAATAAACTTATTTGTGTTAGAGGTGGCTGTTTCATCCTTTGTGGCCAAGTGAAAAAAATGTATGTGTACTTTACCCTCTTCTGGCAAGCTGTTTTTACAACAGCTTTAGTCCCTTTGGGAATTCTTTATTAAACACTCAAAACGTGTGATTTTGGTACCAACAGAGAAGCTTGGCCTCACTTTTCCTTCTGATACCAAAATGAGTACTAATATGACCATTTTCGACGTCAAAATGATTGTCATAAACACATCGTTAGACAGTAAGCTCAGTGGCCCACCAAGCATTACGGCCATTATATACCTATTTTGGTACTTTTCTGCAGAGTAGTAAAGCACTAAAAACCCTCGTATGTATAATAAGCTGTCTTTTGCCATGATTTAGAGCCAAAACCAGCGTAAAAATCTGATAGTCCTATAAGTGGTGCGCAAAATTGAAATTTTCGCCAATTGATGGCACTTTGTTTTCTGAAATGACAATTTTTGCTGCCTAATGTCTTTATGACGTCACTGTGATGCCATAAATGGCATGGCTGGTACTTATAGTGGTATAAAGGAACGAGAATGCTCATAGCTCTCTATTTGTTAACAAAATCAAAGTATCAAGTGCTTAGTGAGAGATTTCCGAAGAGGAGGATAATGTGGTGCAAAAAAGCTTGGTAAGTCGAGGGATGATAACACACACATACATTTTGTTTCCCTTGGCCCAAAAGGGTGCAATGCAGCACCTCTAACCCAATTAAGTGATTTTTCACTTTGGTTGTCCGATTTTTATGATTCAAAATTCAGTATGAAAGGTTACCAGATTAATGCAGTTGGATATTAAACCAACTTACCTAATCAATGCTAATGTATTGGTTTTCTATGGGAAAAAAATTAAAAACATATTGGGTTATCGATGGGTACTAATCACTCTGGGACACCCTTCGTTACTTTGGGGTGATGTTGTTGTATGTCCTTGTGAAGAGTTTGAATGATGAAGCAAAAGCACATGCTTCAAGTTGCCATTTTTCCCATGTAGACTACGGTGATAAGTGCGGTAGTGGTGGGTAGGTAAAACTATAGAGGACAGCCCCAGTGATTCACTGTCTGGTCTCATTTTTTCTGAAGTTGTGACCTTGTTCAACTTAGTTTTAATGGAATCGATATGTAAGTAAGTGTTTGGCCATGAAAAAAAAACACATGTGAATTTTTATCATTTTAGCGGTCCATGCATGTGCATAGAGGGACCTATATTCTTAAAGTAGGTGAGCTCAGGTAGTACCAAAACCAACAAATTGACACTATTTACCGTTTTGGTGAGTATCAATGTTAAAACAAAATGAAAACACAAAAGACAATATTTGGCGGAATTTTGGCTGTATTTGTAAAATATTGTAAATAACGTTGATAACGTGAATTCCATTATTGAAAGCAGTAAAGATGAAGAGTGATTGAGTAAATTAAAAAATTCATAAAACATTAAAGTACTCTCCCTGGAGAAGGGAAAGTGAATGCTGATTTTGTTAATAGTTTATTAATAAATGGATCTTGTATGTCTAGAAAGAAATTTACCGAAAGGTTTAAGCTGAATTTGGAATAGAACGGATTATAAGAACAATACAAATTAAAATATAATCATAATGTAATAATGCCCATTCTTCTTTGTCAAAGCAATAGGTTAATTTTTTTAAAAGAACGCAACGATGAAAATTGTTCCATGATGACCTTGGTAAAAAGGACTTTCTAAAAAGGAATTGTGATTAAAAACAGTTGGCAAGAATTTGTTGTTTGACAGCTTTTGGACTAAGAATAGAAAGTTGGTTTCAGTATTAGACTTTACCAAAATTGATAATAATTATGCTAAAAATAATATCAGAGGGATGGCAGCGTCCGATCAGTGGCGCAGTCGTTCGTAAATGTCTTTTCGACATTGGAGGATGGGGTTGGGTTGATGAAAATTGAGAATAGAAACGAGCAAAAGATCCTTTACTAGCACACGTACGGCTAAGCGCCGATGAATTTGAAATGCTTAAATCGAACTAAAAATCGTAAAATGGTAATTGTAATTAGAACAACCAAATGCGCGCAAAGCGCCGTGGAAACTTAGCATTTGAAACTATTATCATGATTGGGTAAAATAGGAGGGAATTTTGGTCAAAAGCCACAAGTAACGGGCCTCGTAAACATTGGGGGAGACTGTATTGACCATCCCCTCTCATTAAAGTTTGGGGTATTAGATATATATAGTATATTATAGAAAGAGATATATATATATATATAGATATATATTATATATATTATATCTATATATATATAAGTATATATAATAATCGTCACGACTCTTCCAAACAGGCCAACGACAAAAAAAGTCACATTTCGAGAGATGGCGATCATGAAGTTTTCGAGAATTAGGACAAACTTGCATATCTAAATTTGAAACATTTTAGGAAAATGATTTTATGAGGACATTGTGGGAACATTTGATTGAAACGTTCTTCCTTTTGAGCAGCTTGTCCGATTTAAGTATATTTAGTTTTCCTTGTCAAATTTTAATTACAAAGTGATTTGGTTGTTTGCAAAAACTAAAACAGTCCCTGTTCTAGTCAAAGGAGACGAATTCATGCACATTGAGCTGTTTGGCGTACTCAAAAGAGTCCATCGATCGCATCAGGCGGTTGTATTCAACATGTTGAACATACATTTGCCTGCGGAGGGCGATAGAAATGACTATGCTTTTGTACGTTTTCTAAGGTGTCATTGTCTTTACAACCAAAAGACTGTGCCAGTGAAGCTAGAAAAGAGGAATGATAGGTTCTATAATTTTTATTTTTTATTTAGAATGATTTAATCAAAAAATTTTTTTTAATAATCAAATTAAATATAATACATTTCAGCTATAAATATACAGTGAATTTGAAGGAAAACCTGTAAAAGCTGTTTTTTACGGGGTTTTGTTGGAAGAATTGCTGCCAGACTTGCTGTAAGATTTATAGCATTTTTTCTGGGTAAACTTAGTACTTAATCGAAATTGAAAATTCATAATACTGATGTACGAAATGTGGATTCTCGAAAAAACTTCGAATAAAAGCTCCAGTTGTGTAGTGTTTTATATTCAATGTTAAAAAAATTTCGTTGATTTACGGAAATTTCTGGCAGCGGAATTTCCAGACTTTTTAAATTTCACAGCCTTTCTGTAATGAACGGAATGTGCAGTAATTTTACAGAAATTGTCTCATATTATGGAAATGTGTTATTTTAACAGAATTTTCCGTAATTTTAAATTACGGAATCAAAAAACAAGTCTGGAAATTTGCTGGCCGGAAAAAATTTTATGTTTTTGGTTTTTTATTTTTATTGTTTGTCTCAAAACAGATTTTCGTAAATTTACGAAAATCTGTTTTCTTAATTCACGGAAATTTTAACAGTGTTTACGGGCATGGTAAAATTGGACATAAAATTTATCAGAATTTTGCTGTTATTCCAAATTGTAGCATCGGCCCACATGTTGTAAGTACACTATGGAAAGTCCAAAGCGATGCCTAGCGTTTGAAACCTGGGTTTTGTGAATTTGGACGAATAAATTTCATAAACGTTAAGTGGAAGAGTTGTGATTTATCGTTTTATGCTTGAATGGGTGTATATTTTGATACTTTTTTAGAGTAAGTAAAGGAATATCAAAGATCACTAGTTTTATCAAGAAGAAAGCTTTATCTTACTATCCAGTCATTCATATTTGTATTTAACACTTAAGTGCCCGGGGGGGGGGGGGGGGTCCTCCAATAGGTACCAAATTTGATTTTTTGCGATTTCTCGGTAACGCAATAAAATTTTTAGGAGTTTTTTTGCTAATGTCTGAGTTATGAATACGCTTCTCATGATACTAAAAAAAATCAATCCGCCCACGGCTAATGGGTACCTAGGACCCCCCCCCCACTTGGGCACTAACGGAAGTGAAAAAAATAAGATATTTACTAATTAAAATTACAGTAATTAAATTGGGATTTATTGCTTAGATATATAACCTTAAGAGGCATTAATTAATAATAATATACTCAATGAAATAACCTTTAGATGATGATAGCACAATTTGAATTTTGTCATTACGTGTCTTAACTGTGTAAGTCTATGGAAAAAATAGGGGTAATTTTGCGTCTGAGAAAAAACAAGATGGTATCATAAATTTGGCTATATTTGCACTGATTATTCTAATTGGTGATTCTAGGTAAGATATAATGGATTATTTGGTCAAAAACCTTATATGTGGAGTTGCTTGATGGATTGGGAAATGGCGAACCACTCCTTTTCGGGAGAGTGACAATTTCAATTGGCATAGTCATAGGTCAAAGTTCGGATTTCATGTAAGTGTGGGTGTGTGGTTATGACGTCACCACAATGTACTTGTGTTAGTGTCCTGATCAAATTCCATGGGAAAGTGGTTTTATCTGGGTTGGGTCCCTAGGACCACCCCCCCCCCTTGGGCATTAACGGAAGTTTTAGCTTGGGCACTTTAAGGGTTAAATGTACGAGGCGTTCGGACGAAATCACTTTACTTCTAATGATCGACGAATGACAAACACGTGTTTATAATGAATACTGTTATTTTCAGTACAATTAAACTAAAAAACAACGCTTTAATCTTATGGTAATCTTTTACATTTATAGTTATTAAATGTTCAGTAGTAGTTCCAACTGTAATGAAAATAAATACAAGTTCATGTAGGCTTACTTTAAAGTAACGGAAAACCATAGGAAGGTATATTAGCAATTAGTGTCAAATGACCTCTATTTAAAAACTCGTAATATCAGAACAATTTGAAATGAATGAAATTGATTTCTTCCATGGATATTATTTATTTTTGTCATCAACAGATCATTGCCGTATATGTTTCACCTTTGGAGTCATAGCACTTCTAGAGTAGTTGCTCTTATAATTTCTGTTGTTGAAAACTTTCTATGAGGTAAAAAACTAACATTTTTGAGGTTTAAGATGGTAGTTTGCCGACAAGACTTATGACGTTTGATTCAATTCAAATTGCCCATATGTTCTGATTATCAAAGGGGTATTTATTGAAAATGCAGAATTAAAATTTTCTCATGTTAAACATCGTTCGTTTTGGAATTGAAAGGGAAAATAAGTTCATGTATCTACTCAATAAAGTGTAATAGGGTTGCATTCAATTTTATTGAATAATTTCATATGAGTATCTTAAGGTACCATTAATCAGTATTTATACATGGAGACCTGGCTGAAAATGGAATGATAATTTGGCCTACTGTACTCAAAGACCACATTATTATTGCTGCGGTTATTTAGTAAACACAGATTAAATTATCAAGTTAGTGAAAATATTAATCAACTAAGGTTGCTTGGAACTCAAATACTATCGTGAGGTATGTGGGAAAAATTATAGGAAAGAAAAGAGAAACGAAAACGATTTTGATGTTCTTGTTTACAGGCATTATTGATCTTAACCCTCGTCTACATTATGGGGGGTGGTTAGCAACCCCCTTATGTTTTCCCGGCTAGCTAAGCCCTTTTTGGTGCCAGATATTTAATGTAATTGTCAATTGATATTTCCGACTTTTTTTTTTCCCTTTTAGCCACAACAATACATCACCGGTGGTATAGGAACGATAAAGGTGAGTCCAAAGAAAAGGTTCGGAATATCACATTTTCATGATGGGAATGACTTAGTTTATAAATGAGAGATATTTTAGTTGCTAATAGTGTTTGGGTCGCTAAAATTGCTCCTAAATAATCAATTTCCACCATATATCAGTATTTCGCAATTTTCGCAAACATTGACGTCATAGTGACGTCATAATGGGATGTTGGTATCTTAATTTTGGTACAAATCAAACGCCTAGCTTCCTTTGGTACAAATTACAGGAATCGGATGTTCCGTAACGGCAATCACAGGGGGTGGTAACCACACACTCCTTGGGAGTTTTGTTTTAAAAAATGGCTCGGGTAGACGAGGTTAATTGGCTGTTGTAAATGAATCATGTAATAGATAACTTGTAAAACGGTAAAGCATAATATTACTTTCTGAACTAGGAATCCAAACCTGGGAACCTCTGATATGAACCCACAATACCTCAAACCACGATTACTATGCTACCATAAAGGGATTATAAGAACATTGGTGATTGTATTACATTATTTCCTTTCAAATTAATATATTGTAAATTAAAATGGACAAAATATCATACCAAACGTGAAAGGGTTTCAACAAGGGTTTTGAAAAAAAAAAAATTGAAGTGAAAAAAGAGGCTACTACATTAGTGATGTTTATGTCCTTTTCTTGGGGTGAACAAATTATCTTGTTGTTATAACTTTGAATACAATTAGTGATTTGAATCTTTACTTATACACTTCAACAAGCATTAATTTGCTAAAACAGGTGTACACTGGTAACTGTTCGATTTGCATAATTTACCGTCGTAACTTAAACATGTATGTTTGTGTTTATCACTTCTCAAATGAAAAAGGGTTAGTGAAATTATTCTCATGAAAACGTATAGTTGCATCATTACAGAATAAAAGATCCTAATATGTCTTAAAAACAATAAAAAATAATAATAATAATAAAACTCAATCTGGCGCGATTCAAAAATGATAAACGTAGGCTCCTTTTGCCGGCTCATCGCCGGATCGTCGCTGAGACAGTCAAGACATCTTACAATATACGTCTGGTAAAGAACACTGCAGCTTAAAATGCATATTTTTGTTATACCAGCACTAACATGCATCTTGTATTACGAAATAAACACGTGCGCTTCACAGTAAAAAAAAAAACAGAAAAGACAATACTTGGACCGTTAATTAAAAATATAGTAAAAAATACCTTTTTTTTGGTCCAATTTCGAGGCTATTACGACTAAATTTATCAGAGAGGCTCGATTTGAACTTTGAATTATATCAACATTGTTAACTATTATGGATCTCAATTAGAAGTATTTATCAGGAAAATACTGTAAATCGTATAGGAAAATACTGGGAGCAATTCTGCCAACAAAATCCCATAAAACCACAGTTGTATTAGTTTTAATTCAAATTGATTTATATTTTAAGTGTCATGCCTATGTGTTACCAAAAATTAACTGAATTTTACAGTATATGCCCACACCGTAAAAATTTGGTTTGACATTGGTGGATAGCCGACTAAGTTGGATGTTCGTCAGTGTTTTTTAGTCTCTACACATTCACAATCTCGGTATAACTCGCCAAATATATATTTTTCAGTGTTTGATTGAATCAATTTTACAGTTTTGTTGAGTGTGGCAACATCGTCTCAGAGACAGTACACAAATCAACAATTTTTGGTATAATGATAAACTGGGAAAAGGAAGGAGAGAGAAAAAACTAAAAAAAAAAACAGAAAGTTTTTTAAAAAAAAAAAAAAAAAAAAAAAAATAAAAAGATAAAAAATACAAAAAAACCAAAAAAAAAAAAAAAAAACAACAAAAACAGAAAAACACAAAAACAGAAAACCACAACACACCACCCCCCCACCAACCACACCACACCCCCATCCCCCCCCCCCCCCACCCACAACCCAAACACCCCCCCCCCCCCCCCCCGTGTTGATCAAGCGAGAAGAGAATCTCGCAGTATCCCATTGATCGATTAGCTTCACTTAATAAGCAGCAGTGCTGGTGGGTTTTCAAGGGAACAGCAAAAAAACGAATGCAGCAGAATGGTCTGTTTGGAGACTTCATTTGGCGTTTGGGTTATGATTGCCCCAAATGAAAATCTCTTTATGTAAAAATTGAAGTTATTTTTGCTCAATTTTGGTATATGAAAAGAGCTTGTGAAATAGTATCATAATATGACAAAAAAAACTCAATTTCGCCAAAAATGGTCGATTGGCCTGTTTGGAGATCATGAAGATTAGATATATATTACACCCATCCAACGGGAAGATTGACGCCTATGTCGTAAGTTTGTGAGGGAATTTTGTATTCCACAGCCAATCAATCAATAACAACTCAAGAGACAAGACTGGATGTTTTACGTTTCGTTCTGGTCCTATATATCAAGTACGCAGGCGCTATAAAGTTTATGACAGAATTTGTCTTTCAAAGTTACAATGCACAGATGTTTTCGTATCCCAATAGAGCTCTCCAATGAAGGCAGAAATAGCTTCCCACAATGCTTGCTTGCCAATGGAGGGGTTGTTACAGGTACTGTGTGAATCGTAGAGGATAGAAACATGGCTAAATTACGCAATATTAATGGCAACATTTGTGAAAGGCGCCCCCCAATTTTCAAAAGGTGATATTTGGCACTGTTTACGTTGAAAATTGTCTAGGAAACTATACCGCGAACGAGAAGGCTAAGAGCATGCGTTTTTGTCATAAAATAAGCGATTTTGTAATTGAGAATTGGGATCCCAGAGTGGACGTAACGGAGAGCTTGAAAAATGCTAAGTTGATGTCCGCAATGATTGAAAAATAGTGCCACCTCGAGGAAGTAACCTTCTAACGAGCTTGCCCTGACACCAATTAAAAACAACTAATGGATGAGCGGTAGACACGTACATGGCGCTATTTCCGGCTATTCACATTGGAAAAGCGTTTTCCAGCAGACGTTGGATTGATTATTATCGGGATCCCGTAATTTATATTATTCTGAATTACAAAATTCCGTCGTTTGTGACACAAAGACATTTTTGAGCTTCTTAACCTGCAAAGGATAGTTTACTTATAGCCATGATACCTAATTGCACCGTGTAAAAATTAATATTTTTTGAAAAAATGTGCTAATAGGGCTTTAAACAGTATTGTCACCAAACTTGCATTTATTTCAGGAATGTTTCATCTTCTAACGATTAAATGACTACCTGATACAAAATCTCCATGGTAGGCAATGCAATTGTGGGAGCTTACTGATATCTCCATTCGTCCACATGTGTACCGAACTGCACTTATTTTGTCCAATGAAAGCTTGCAAATTTGGTCCACTGCTCATCATATGATTAGAGCGTATGTCGGCGCGTTGTCCACATATTGTCCCTTATCGACTTGTAGACTGTTACCTTAGTTTCAGCAGTACAATCCACAAATTTACATGATTTCATGATTATTGTCCCCATGAGAGTGGTACCTCATTTACATCCACCAACATAATATTTTGGTCTGGTTGCTTCACTGAAAAATATATATTGATAGTTCAATGCATGATAATACATTCACTCTGATCTTTTGTTTGAAAAGGGTTTATCCCAATAATGATGCTACACGCCTTATACCTTTAGTTTAACCTTCAGGTGATGAAAACTGGCCCATGTGGTATTTTATCCGTTGCGTTTAACTGACAATATTCCGCTTAGGCGTCCATCAAATTGGATGGAAGAAAAGCGGGATTTAGCTTAGGATCTTGTCAAAAGTAACTGTCAAAATATTCTGGCAAAAAGTACAGTTTTATTATGTTTTATAATTTTTAGTTGATGGTATAGTTTTTATTGGGAAGTCTGGTAGTTACTGTATAAAAGTGCGTAGTAAAAAGCGGTGGGTGGTTCGATAATTCAGGCACTGCTGCGCTAATGGGGTGCAGTGGATCAGCGCTTCAGCGCTCATAAGGTTGTGGGTTCGAGCACAGCTGCGCCCAATGCGTTTTGCACTTGGGACGCCACTTTACATCGCTTGCCTCTCTCCACAAGGGAGTATCAAATGGGGTACCAGCAAAGGATGGGAATGCAAAACCAGACTCGCTGTGCGGGAGGAGTGGAGACCCCACAGCAAACATTTATAGACCGTATTCAAATGACGTCAGCCACCAGACACTGGTGGTGGACAAGATGATACATTCAGGGATACAATACATTAAGCTGTCAATCGATCCATGTTAGCGATTGCACAGGGATCATGACAGGTGAATGTATTTGTAGTACTGGAATGCGCGTCTATCTGATCCACCAACATGGCTGGCTATTGACATACGGTCTATATAAGAGTCTGGCCAAAACGGCCAATGGAAAGAGAGATGGTCACTTCGACTTGAGGCGCACCATTTTTTGCGCTACAATAAGCAACAACAATGTTCATATCCGATTGACCTCCGTGTCCATCACAGAGTCCCTTGGGAATTGTATTGTGCTGAGCTGGTGGTCAAGAGGTCAATAGGGATTGAAAGTGCCCTGATTATCGAACTCGAGTATTGGAAAATACATCGTTACAACAACTATGGAGAGCATGCAAATTTGTTGACATGTACAGGATTAAAATTAACAAGCGAATTTAGCTATGATTAGATGTTTAATACGATTTTTTAACCCAGCACACCTCCTCAATTTCAACTTTCTAAATCTCTGAAAGGGAAGATAGTCTCACGGTCACTTATATTTAATATAAAAGACATTCTCTTATACAGAACATGTACCTGTATTTATAGTAGATTCAACCCATCGTGTCACCAGAGGAAAAGTTTTGGACAGCGTCGATTAGTTGGGAGAGGGGCAGAAAAAAGAAACTATGTGGCCCGATTCACCTGTCTCATGAATAAACTACGATAATCTGGCCTTTTACTCTGTATCCTATCATGCTTATGGCACTGTTATTCAGTGCATAAATGTTTACTGCATGAAAACGAAAAAATCCGATTCATCTCTAACTTTGGAATTAAGCATTTTAGGTGACTGTCTTTGATTTTAGATGATTATTTTTAATTATTACACACAAAAAAATTATTCGAGTCGGCCTTTAAGCGATTGTACTTAAATCTGCAAATGATGGCGCTATAGCAGTCTTTTTGAACATCAAACTCGCTGTTAATGTATATACATTTATATTGTAAAGTAAAGGCTAGGCTACTGAGAAAGTAGCAGTACTGTGTTTAAAGAAACATGAAATAAAGATAGCTGTCGGGAGAAAATCATTAAAACGTTTAAAGATGAGCTTGTGTTCAGCAATGATACGGTCCTGGTTGTGACCTCGCATTACTGGTGTCCTTGTACAATGTCGTTGATGATGTGCACCCGCACAGTTGCAATAGAACGTGAATGTTCAGGGAATCGGTCCGCAAGTCTACGAGAGGTCTCACCAACATACAGAATATTACGGGTACAGAAAATGATATTGACAACGGTTGGTGAAGTGCACTACCTTTAACGTAGAAGTGTCCAGATGGGCCTTGTGTGTGCAGATGAAAATACCTGGTGACATACTGCACGAGTTACAGCATCTTCTGCCCACAGCGAAATGTGCTGGGGTTGGTAGTGTGGGTATTGGGGAGAGGGTGGGATGCTCTGACCAGATGGTTGGATAAGTTGCGACGAGGGAGGGGGATCGTGAAAGACGTGTTTGGTGGAAGGATCAGACTGGAGAATTTTATAGTTTTGAAGATGATAAAAACAATAAGAACTAATTGAATGTGGATTGCAACACCCTAGGGGGAAAACAGACACAAAAGATGACCAACCCCAGCACCTATCGCTGTGACCGAAGATGCTGCAACTCGTGTATTTACTAATGTCACCAGGGAGTTGCATCTGCACATTTTACATGCACTTCATCCACCGATGATGATGCGGATTGGAATGTTTTGAAGGCGAAAGGTTTCTGTTCACTGGTGTCAGATATGGCATGTGCGAAACGGATAGCATTTTATTTGCTAATACAGGGTTGGACGTTTACTTTTGGAAGAATAAGCCTCTTTCGAGTTCAGACATCGCATGCGCAGTCGGGTGGTTATTGGAAATGGTGTGTACTTCCGGGTCAGGATGGATATCGGAAGATGGTATCGAAGAGATGGACTTGGCTTTGGGTTGCTCGAAATAGTGCTTGACAGCCTTCATACAAATTTATGGGGAAGAAGTGTCGATAGAGCAATGTGATGTCCATGGTAAACAGGTACCTGGACCAAGATGGGTCAATGCGAAGGCCGTCAAGAGAGTATTGGATGTAAGTGGGAGTTGAGGGACAATGGGTGTAAGGATACTGTTGCGATAAATTGCTCTGGCGCTTGGCGCGTTCACTTTTGGAATTTTTCTTCACCGATCATTTGGTAGTTGGTAGTTAGTCGCACGACCATACATCCCTCAGTGGATGACTACCAGGCAGAGTCGGCATCATAATAAGCTAGGTGACCAGTCATGCCTTGAATGGCGCTTGCTTTCTCTTCTCTCCAGCTTGCAAGCCCTATCTTATGGTTCCCATTCTAAGGAACTGTAAGGTTAATTAGAGGTATCGACTTGGCACGTTGTTGCTCGTCACCTCGCATCAACTGTGTCTAACTTAAATATTGCACAGGCTTCACATACGTAGATGAAGAAAAGCTAACATCCACACAATGCCATGAAAATTACTGCAACTGGAAATTTGTTACTACATATTGGTTGTATTTTTTAATTTATTACAATTTAGAGGGCCGAGACCTCAGAGGTATACCCAACAGTGGTTAACCACTCTACTAGGGGTATCCCTCGAAAACTGACCAGGACGGCTTGGGACATCAGGAGTTACCACCTACTCTTCTCGAAACTGACTGTGATATATATGTACAGGTATGACTCTCTGTACATGGGGCCGACGGCTTAACGTCCCCTCCGAAGGAGGGATATTCTCGTGGTTCATTTGCCCAAGTCCAAATGAATCACAGGGAGAGCGGAACTTTAGTTTTAATCAATAGTTCTTATTCTTATACAAATTAAATCCAAAATTTAGTACCAAATTGAATCCCAGCTAGTGGCCCTATCGGGATTTGAATCGGGGACCTCCTGCACCAAAGGCAAATATCCTAACCAGTGGGCCACGCTCTCCTTATTAGTTGACACTTCAAACTTTTGAAGGGTTTTCTTCTTAAAAAATAACCCTGGCCCAGTACGTAGTAATTTACTACGTTTTGTGCTGTTACTACGTATTGGGTCGTCACAGGCGATCACCGAAAAAGGTGAGGTAGCCGTATTTCTCTTGTTAGATCTAAGAGCAATTTCACCCTAACCCTGGGCAGGGGTCCGGTCTGTGATTTTTTCAAAAGTGCATTTTGAACCAGTTAAGGGACCTTAGGGATATATATATCAGGTGAGGACGTAATTATAGTGCGCAGTACTCACAGACCGGCTACAACGGTAAAGAATAGGGTACTCAATTAACTTGACTCTTCACGCAACATGAGTTTCACGCTTTATTCCATTATCGTCTATGGAGTTCGGACTGTGGCTCCCGACGGACTATATCTGCTTTCACACCGGAATTTTATTACAAAGGCGTGAATTTCTATATGAAGGCTTCTATTTGAGCTTAACTATTATTTCACACAGTAATTATTATGTGGACAAGAATTAGGTATATGCAAAGTCATGATTTGATAGAAATTCGGGGCACCGTCCTTGGGAAATCTGAGTCAGCCATTAAAGATGCCGTCTTGACGTCTTTTTTACTCTTTAATACATGCATGAGAATATTGCATTTATGTATGGTAATTCAATGATGCACCATTGATTGTAAAAGAGACATGACTGAATGAAAATATTCTCATCTTCTCCGCTTTAATTTCAGTTTAATATCCCCGCCTGGCTTCAGTAGCATCTCCCGTGCAAAGTGCACCTCATGGTTAGGGTCAAGAGTCATGTCAAATCTCTTCAAGATGCGAGCAAGCAGTACTTTCATTTCATTCATGGCAAAGTTCTGACCAATGCAGTTTCTGGAAAGTTGGACATATCAATATATTTTAGCATTCACGTCATTCCTTTGAAACCGTTCAGATGTAAGTATGAATATTTTTTCACTAAGATTTAAGATCTATTAAAAATACGTTTTAAAAATTTCGATGCAAAGTTGATGGGTAGTAATATTTTCACACATAAGGTCACCATAATCATTAATACTTTTTGTTAATTTTAATTCATCTCATAATCTTTCAATTCAATTCTGTGATAGTTTGACCCTGTTTTAATTTCTATATTATTCAAACAGACATCACAAATGCAAATAGAAAACAACGATTGTCAATGTACACGCGAAAGATTTGACCTTACCTTGGTCCTGCAGAAAAAGGAAGAAAGGCGAAGGGATCCTGCTTTTGGATATTTTCTGGAAGAAATCTGTCTGGTTTAAATTCCTGTATTAAATAAATTATGAAAGACACACTGTGAATTTGACGAAGTAATGTTATGGTCTGATTTTTTATTCGTATCAATTCATGCATATTGTCGAGGGTATGGTTTCGTTTGGAGGAGATGTGTTGATTCGGAAAATGAAGAAGCCGACAGGTAGTGGAGTAGATATATTATGTGAAAATATTCTATTATTGTAGATAAATGCTTTCTTTATAATGAATCTAAAATTAATTTAAATTCATGATTTCACCTGAGCTAATTCAGCAAATGTAATGTTTAACAATTATCATGGTATCTGGACTATTGTGAAGGTGAAAGATTTACTACAGCATGTGAACTTTTATGTCTTTGCCTGTATGAAAAATTATGGTGCTTTTGTCAGTAAATCAGTATAATTCAATTTAAGCGACACTGGGATGTAATATAGACTGGATTACATAGCCCTTTCTTGTATTATGTAGGGCGCTGAAATGCTAGCTTTTGTGCGCATTTCCAATTACAATATTGACCTTGTGTTTGGGGTGTTTTTGTAGGTAGTTTGTAGGTAAGTAGGTAGTTTATGTACTTTGAGGTGCAATGATAAATAGTGTGAGCCAGCTAATGAGCGACTTGGAAGGGGAGTTTCCGTAACCTGACCCATCTGACACATTTTTTTCTGACACACTTATGAATTTGGAAACCCTAAACTGAATAAAGAGGGCACAACGACTGCTTCTTGACCCAAAGGTCCTGGGTTCGAGGCCAATGTGTTGTGCACTGGGCAAAGCACTTTACCTCGCTCTCCTCGCTCGCCCAAGGTGCTAAATGGGGAGCTGTTAGGAATATTGTCCATTGAGCGCCGCCCAAAGTATGAGTATGCTTTGGGTATTTGTAAGGCAGCTGACATATTCTAGTGGCAGCGGAATAAATGTAAAGCGTGTTGATACATTGTGAAAGGTGCTTTATAATGGTCCGACATTTATTTTTTTTATTTAAAGCACATTAAAGAATTCATTAGTGTGTCAGAAAAAAGTGCGTCAGATGGGTCAGGTTACCGAAACTCCCATTAGAAGGCGAGCCGCTAAGTATCATGGGTAAGGCGTATTTTCACCTGTGGCCAAGAATTCGCTGATGTAGTGCATGTTAGTATCCATTGGTTAACTGGTTCAGCCTTTGGCTCATTCACCTGTTCCGAATTTTTATATGCCATAGGATTTATATTGTGCAATGTGATCAGTGGCTCGAACCAAAGTTAGCGTGAGCCAGTTGACCTGGCAATGGTCTCATTAACGTGCTCTACATCAGCGAATACCGCCTAGGACTCGAAACCTCCAGCCCACCGATTCTACCTATTATGGTTTTGCGATTTCTACATTGCACTTACGTTGCTGATCATCCTATATTGATCTAGAGTTACCGAGTGGAATAACTTGCGACCGCTTTGTTAAATTTGAAAGGACCCGAAACAGACACAGTTAGTCGGCAGGTCACCCAAGTACTATTGTTCACACTAAAAAATGTTGGACAGGATCATTTTACATGGGCTTTCACAAATACAATAGGCAAACAACCTTGCCATTGTCCACATTCCCTGCACACAGCCTGCACACGTCTGCAGTTCATCAATCGATGGAAACCAGGCCCACGTTATAGCATACGAGAATTTAATTCCATGATGCTAGTAAATGTAAGGTTATACATTTTCCGTGGTCTTCGCCTTCTCAAAAGAGATAGAGTAACACGTACACAGACTTTTTTGTAGCACACAATTCAATTAATGATTTGGGATGCTTTAAAATTTTGTGGGATTTCTATAACTTCAGAGACCACGCTTTTTCAAAACTTAAAATCGTCGCTTTTAATCCGTTGTTTTTAACCCCCAAACACCATTTCACGTCATATTAGACCAACTTAGGTATGTAGTTGACATTCCGCAACAATAATGCATGATTTAATAATGAATTCAGGAATTTTGGACCTCAAATCAGGACATTTTCCAGAGCGTTTTCGACCAGCTATTGAGGTCACAGCGATTGTGTTGTCTTCTCGTGTACAAGAAAATAACGCATGTTGGCGTGACCTCCTGATTGACTGGACAATAGTTTGTGGGCATTTCAATTTGAACATGGCTCACAAAGAGGTTGCGTTATCGCTAGACCCAGTTGAAGTGACTTCGCTTTCGCATCAAGAGGCGCATGCCACGTTTCTTGTACATCGATATAGGTCACTGGTTCTCATCAAAGAATGGATTAAATCTTATGAATAGCAAAACTAAACTCAATAACGAGTGAGGCCATGCAAGAATTTCGGTCTTAATCCACCCCAAGAAAAGCTCTTATTATTTTCCTGGATACAAAAGTCCATCGCACTGTCCATTCAATTAGCTTAGACCCTCGGTTTTTAATTAATATTCTTAAACAGCTGTGAAAATGTAAGCAATTTCATTGGCTGATGCATGGGTTCAATTCGCCGATTGAATCCATTTATACGCGCGTCGGTTGCTGAGCAGATCACCAAGCAGACAACTACTTTTTTTCAAGCAAGCTGTCAGTGTCCCAGATCACTGATCATGGCCCGAGATCATCATAATGCGGTATCACAAACACACTGAATCTGAGACTATTCTAGGGCATACTTCAGTCATTTTATCAAATAATAACAAACACCGTACTGCAGTGACCAGTCAAAATTGCCACTCTCTTAATTCATAAACATGACAGGTGATTTTGAACATTAAATTGAAATGATGAATCCTAACCCGCTTATTATCATCATTCCACGCATGTGACATATGACGAACATACCAAAATTCAAGTCAGAAATGAAGCCTAGTTCACAAATTCATGCACCTCCTAGTCTAGACAAGAACTTACCCTGGGAACAACCATGACAAATTGACAAGGCACCTCCAACATGCTGCACATTGAGGCTAACTTTCGGCCGAACCATGGCTGAACGATGGATTGAAACTACGTGTATGTACTACAATACAACATCGTTCACTACAATGATGGTGATTCACATTAATAGTATAAACGTATCACATCACTACACGTAGCCGTAGCTTCAAATACGTTACGTTGAACATCTGGGAAGCTGTTGGTTTTTAATTAAAGCAATATTAGCACATTTTTTGAAGAGCGCCCCCAATTTTTCAAAAAAATTGAGATTTTTACACGGTTGCATTGGTAAATGGCTAGTTGTAAGCCATACCTGTGAATGGTTAAGCCTCGAAAAATGTTCTGTGCTCACAAACGAAGGAATTTTGTAATTAAAATAATTATTATCGGGATCCCCGATAATAATTCAACGGCTGCTGAAAACGGCCTTCCAATGTGAAATAGCCGGGAAATAGCGCCATGTACGTGTCTACGCTAATCCATTAGTTGTTTTATTGGTTCAGGCAAATCAAGATAGAGGTTATTTTCTCGAGGTGGCACTATTTCATCATGGACGGACATAAACGTAGCATTTCCAGCTCTTTTGTTAAGTCCAATCTGGGATCCAAATTCTAATTACAAAATCGCTTAATTTATTTAATACGCATTTTTTAGCATTCTCGTTCGCAGGTATAGTTTCCTAGACAATCACCAACGTAACTGTGCCAAAATATCAAATTTTGAAAATTGCAGGCGCTCTTCAAAAATGTGCCATTATTGCTTTAAGTTTTGCTTCAAAGTTGGCGATTTAGCTGTACTCTTACAATGTTGAATGCAACTAATACCATGATATACACATCCTTCCTGATGCACGCCAGTATGCGTGAATTTGAAAAGCCCGCGCAAACATAATAGTTCTTTTATAATGCAATTGCTCATTCAATAACTTTAAGATGATCCACTTTTTGCTTAAAGTTTGCCCTTCAAAAGAACTTTGAAGTCTTAAACTTAAGTTTTACCGATTGCGAGTTTGAATACAATTGTAACAACACGTACACTTCTTGAAATAGTATCCAGAACGATTCCTGATTACAGGGGATTTCATTTAATAGTGAGAAAATTCTGTGTAGGGCTAAATGATTCCATCAATTAAAGCAGTTTAATAAAATGGACTTCCAATTCAGAGTTAACTTTGGCGCTTCATAGTTTGTTTTTGATTCGCTATGTATAGAAAAATTGTGAAATTTCTGTGTTGTCCAATCGGCCCACAATTCCACACAGGATATGATATGTGACGTGAAATGTCAAAGGAGACAAAGTTTCAAAGTACTTCAAAGTACTCTACAAGTCATGATAGAGGTCGACAACTTTAATCATTTCTGGGTGTAAACTATTTCACCTCATAACTCTAGAATCAATAATGTTGCTATTTTAATCAATCTACTATTTTAAGAGTTGCTAATTGCGAATTATTTCCCCACAGGTGTCAGTAGGAGTTGCAGAATGCGTCGTAACGCAATTCGCACATAAAGGATTAATTATTATTCTGTACACGAAATTTGCACGGGAAATTATAAATTAAAAGAAAAAAAGAATAAAATAAATATTTACTGTTCTTAAAATAAGTCTTTTCGTTGCATGTTATTTGATTGTCAGAAAACTGAGTAGAGAAAGAGTAGTCTGCGAATTTGGTCAGAGCAAAAAGTGGGGCCAAATTTATCAGAACAACCAAAGGCATTCATTCGATGGAAGTTCCGAAAAAAAAAATGATAAAAAGAATTTGATTTTTTTTTTTCGGACCGATTGCTGGGGAACGAATCCTATTACGTGGCACTTCTACAGCGAATGGCAACAATAATAGCATATGGATATGTTCATGAAAATAACTGACACGATTACAAGCTTTGAAAGAACTTACTGACCATATGATCTTCCCACACTTCAGGGTTGTGGTGCAAAGCATAAATGTACACATTCACCTCGACACCAGCGGGAATGATCTTGCCCTCTACCTCCGTATCGTTCTCCATTGTTCTTGAAATCATTGCCACAGGGGGGTACATCCGCAAAGATTCCTTGATACACAGAGTGAGGTATTTGAGCTTTGCAAGGTCATCCCTAATAATAAAATACAAAAGGAATAATAATAATATTAATGATTATTATTATTAACTAGCCGTAGACATGGCGAACAAGTCGGCCTGAAATAACCTCTCAATTACCTTGGCCCCATGCTTAGTAACTTAACCAATGAGTCACAAATGTCATTAAATGTATTTTGTACGTGCTGACAACGTTACCTGGATCATGATTAATGAGTTTCAGCTCAATCCATGCATGTCAAGGATTTGAGCTTTCCACACCTATAACGTGACCCCTGGGTCACAGATGGGGTCAACTGTACTTGTTCTGTATTTACGATGTCACGAGGATTATTCCTGAGAAATTTCAGCTCAATCGGAGCTTGTTTGTAGATTTTGACATTTGACCTTGAACTTTGACCTTTGGGGTCGAGACTATCATAGACCGCCCTACCATTAATGTAGCAATAACGGCTTTATCTGTACTCTATAGGCTGAGATATAGCCAATTTGGTCTTATTTTAGCATTTATTTGGCAAAATTGACCCTTTAACCCCCTTAATGACCTTTGATCCCGATATTAAAAAAAACCCTCGTGTATAACGGAAAATGCATTGTTCCAGTGCATATTAAACAAAAATCTTCTATGCTTAGTTCTGGAGATAAATTTTAGCTTCAAACTGGAAATGACCTTAAATGACATTTGACCCCAAAGTAAAAATACCTTGCATACACCAGGTAACATTAATGCATATCTGAAGGTTATGTCACTCTACTGTGTTTACATTTTGAGAGAAAAAATTTGAACATTTTTGGGGTTTGACCGGAGGTGACCCCTTAATGACCGTCGACCCCCATGCCGAGCACAACTTTTGTGAAGGGTATAAAGCTGCTTCATATGTATGAGTCACATGACCATGCAACGTTGCAATATAGCAGATAGGGATTTGGAAAATTTTTCCCATTAAGACCGGAAGTGCCCCCTTAATGACCCCAGATTGACCTCTCGACCCCTAATTTTTTTTCAAAATAACCGATGTCAAAAACTTACCAACATCAATAACAATAACATTAAAAACTCCATCATACCAATTAATTTCATCAGATCCTTTAGCATCCATGATAGCATCAATTTCTTGTTGGGCTTTCTTCTGATGTTCAGGATATTTGGCTAATAAATAAAGCGTCCACGTCAAGGCACTTGCTACTGTATCATGACCCTCAAAGAGGAATGTATCCACTTCATCTCGAATCTCTAAATCAGTCAATCCTTGACCATCCTTATCACGTGCTGAGAGTAAAATGTCTAAGAAATCTAGATATTTGCGATCTGGTTTTTCACTGAGTGTTTCCTGTAAATTATTAGAAACAATAAACATGAGCTATTTCGGTTACTTTAAGCTCTCCCACAGAAGACAAAACCGAAAATTGTATCCCTGCTTGCACCGGAGAGAGAGAAATGTTGAAAGGTTGATCTGGATAAATTGTTATCGTTTTTTATTGTTTTAACTTTAAAAAAACTACGAAATTATCACTGAACTTTCGAAATTTCGTAGACTATAAGCATGCACTACATGTGTAATAAACAATGAAAAATAGGAGCTCCACGACTCACAATTCTCTGTCGTCGTTTGGCTATAACATCATCAGCAACCTGGTGTACAAAGTCGCACAGATGAAGGTATTTACGCCCATCTCTGCTTAGATGACGATACACAAAATCAAAATGATGCAATGCCGTACTGTGTAAATAGAAGAATCCACATAATTTAGTGAATGACGAATTAAGGTTTCAGGTGCGGAAGCAGTTCTTCAAGTGATCGGGTTTATGTGTTATTCCGTCCGTTCATTACAAACGCTATGAGTAAATCACGAGGCGCCGGGGGAGGCGGACCCCTGCCTTGTGTTTACGGTAAAGTGCTCCTAGATCTAACAAGACAAATACCGCTACCTCCCTTTTTTGGCGGTGATCGTGAGGTTGCTGGTCATTTTGCTCTATGGACGCAAGGGGTATATAAAATACATATTTTAAAATTAGAAAACAATCAAATAAAAAATAAAACAATGTAATCGGTACTACTCTACTTTTCTTCTTAAAGTGGGCTCTCAAATATGCGTTCAAACCCACCCTGTCGTAATCTAGTAACCTACCTAAATCTATCCACTAACGAAAGTGACAAATCACGAACAGCTGTTACATACGGGTGATCATCTCTGTAAACAACAAAAAAGTGATCATAATATTTTTTTATGTTTAATCACAATGTATTTGAAAGAGCTGATAACCTTCAATGCATGGTCCAAATCACATCGCCAATTTAGAATTTAACGCATGCGTGAGAAACTCAACGACAGACTTGAATAGGTTCATCAGGATAGTAAATCAAATCAAATAAGGTCAGAAAGTTCTATAAACTTATCCAATTACTCACATTGTTTGGAGTACGACGTTTCGAGACCTACTTTTGTTGGTCTCTTGATCACGTATGAAGTCATGATCCAGATGAGATGTTAGTTTTTTAGAGGTGGTATTTCTAGAAACATTCTAGATCAAATGGTCTAAAGCATACAAAACCAAACTTGTACGCACCTTATCAAGACTAAAGGATGAGAACAACATAAATCAAAGGATTACACTATCTTTATCCGACATCAGAAAGCATCCTAAGGATGTATTGTACCCCAAAAATACATAAACCAGGGACACCATTGGGACCAATCGTAGACTATACAGGGTCCATAGGATATGCTACCTCGAGATCTATGGCCGACATTCTAGCATCTCTAATTGGAAACACCATACACCATGTAACTAATTTACAACAACTTGCCAGCGACCTTTCTGAAGTATATATCGGCGAAGGGGAAATTAAACTCTCGTGATGTTGTTTCATCTCATTATTTACTATGTGTCCTATTAATGAAACTCTGCAAATCATAAAACAGAAAGTGGAAACCGACAGCATGCTACACCAACGCACCACTCTCTGTTGATGGCCTCATTGAAATCTTAGAATTCCTTTCACCACAACATACTGTGTCTTTCGCGGACAGGTCTACCGCCAAAGATTTGGCACAGCTATGGGTAGCCTGGTATCCATCGCTACAGCACCCATAGAATGTGACCCGAAGCTCTGGAAGCGCTACGTTGATGATGTTCTTGAAATGATGGAGGACAGTGTACAACAGTTAACTGACCACCTCAACAAAATAGAACCCACCGGCAACATCCAAATTACACATGAAATCAGGAAAGAACAACCAAATCCCCTTCGTCGACACGCTGATCACACGCAAAGCCGATGGCACGGTCTAGTTTCTTATATACAGGAAACCCAACCACACAGACCAATATTTAAACTTTAAATCCCATCATCAATTACAACACGACTGGTGTTCGTCCAAACTTTGCTAGACAGAGCCGAATGGGTAGTCACTGACATGGAAGACAGACGCAAAGAAGAGAAACACATCAGACAGCTGTGAAAAAATGCAACTATCCAGACTAAAAGATCACAAAACAAACAAAGTCTCTAGGCAAGAGGTTTTGTATATGAAATCAGCTGCAAGAACTGTGATTTCACTTGTTGGCGAAACAGGGAGACTCTTAAGCACTCGCATCCAATAAGATCCAAACCAGAGCTTCCAGACTTACATCAGTATCTGATGACCAATATAATCAGCCATATCGGACCATGTAGCTTTTACACACCAGATCATAGACTGAGAGGGGCCAAAATCCTGCACCGTGAAGATGAACGCTATTCTAGATGGATAAGAGATTCAATTGGATCAGAGACGAGACAAAGCTTTGAACAATGAAGGGGGTGCAGCATTCAATCCCAATCACCAATATGACTATTTGATCCAGAATGTTTCTAGAAATGCCACCTCTAGAAACACTAACTTCTCATCTGGATCATCACTTCATACGTGATCAAGAGACCAGCAAAAGTAGGTCTCGAAACGTCGTACTCCAAACAATGTGAGTAATTGGATATGTTTATAGAACTTTCTGACCTTATTTGATCAAATGACGGACAGTATCCCGAGCATGGTGGAGAAAGCCAAACTTAATGACTGAGTGACTTAATCCTCAGCATGATTACCGTGAGACACTTACCCGTCAATTTGACAATTATTTTTTTGTGAAATGCGCACTTTAATAGAATATCCAGGGTGCAGAGGCTGATATGCTTACACACTTCAAAACTTCTGCCATCCAATGCGAATTTGTCCATTTTGATCTGAAAATAAAATACAAAAGTAAACCTCAGAAAAAACAAACAAAAGTTGAGTACAATGCTGGATAAACTTGAACCGCACGTCAATTGATAACAGAAAGTTTGGATTAAAGGTGGTAACGAGATATTTCACACACAGGTGTCTTTAAAAATTGAAAACCCTGCTTGTTGCACTAAGTTTTCCATCAAAAATATCCCCATCTGAAAGGATTAAGCTGAGAACTAATGTATGAGGATGGTCATTATTTACGTCGGGCGTGGGGGTGAAGGAGTTGAGGGGAATACGATAGAAAATGTAAGCGAGGGGGAACGTGTACATTTTCAACAAGGAGAGAGGTGAATAGAAATCGGGGGGGGTCGAATCGAAGGGGGACGGGTATTTTACGCTGGAAAAAAATTAAAATCCTCATTTCCCCGGCATAAATAATGATCGCTCTCTATTTCTTGGTACAAAAATGGTGACTGTTTAATTTCGTAATTGGAGCAAATACAAAATTCAGCCTATGGTTTATTTAAAATATAGGCTAATCAAATTACTTTTGTTTTTTCATAATAATACAATAATAATTATATAATCATAATCATATAATAGATAGATTGTGATGTCACTTTTCAACGGGGGGGGGGGATTTAAGGTTACACAGAGGTCAAACTTTTAACTACCTCCAAACCTGTTGAAACATTTTCCATATTTACCTTTTTACAATTTTAGCCATTTTTACCCAATCACACTAAAACTAATGGTCATAAATGGCACAGAACTATACATTTTGAATCATTACAATTAGACAGAGAAATAGGGCAAATACAGTTTAAACATGATTAGAGTATTTTAAAAAGTTTGACCCATGTGTGAACTTTAATTGGCCCCTGTGAAAACGTTTTATACCACAATTTGAGAACCACTACTACCTTGTTTTTTTTTTTTTTTTAAAAAAAGTGGGGGGTTTTTTTTTTTTTTTTTTTTTTTTTTTTTTTTTTTTTTTTTTGTTTTTTTTTTTTCTGCTTGATCTATAGGTCCATACTCACTACTAAATGTATCAAGCTTAGATGTAGTGGGACAAGACCGATTGTGCTTTACCCAGTCCGGGCTATGAGTAAGCTACTTTTGTCATTTTCCAAGCCAAGCCAAGATTGGACACAAGTATTCTTTATATTTTGACCTTAATCCTTCAAAGTTCATGATTAAGACCGCTTGTATGTGTATATTTGCATGATAATAGTTAATTTTGTCTCGAATGCTTGTATTTTCGGATAACGTTGAGATTAAAAACTTAGGTCTCAAATTGCCATGCGTATCAGTACCGTGTGTGTCTGTGTGTGTGTGTGGGGTGTGTGTGTTTGTAAGCACCTGCAGACCGGGGACACACATATGAGGAACCACCTTCTAACCGCGGACACACAGGAAACGGGGACGTCCGCGGTTAGAATTATTGTGGTTTTCTGTTTCCGTCGGTACTGATTAATGCACTATTCAATTATTCTTCCCCACTTTGATGTCCGCGATTTGATGGTATACATTCCGTTTGGTGTGCAAGTGTGGAGTGCATCGTGTGCCATGGTGATGTACTCTGAATTATTACTAGCTCTTTCTAAATAAGCGACCCCGCTACAACGGCCAAACTGCCTAACTCTGAAATGTCCCCCAGTTGGATAGGAAAAAAATAAATTGTTCCGCTGTTCTAACCGGTATAACCTCAAATCCGCATTTGCTGGTTTTTACAAGTGGTTGGTGTGGTGTGTGTGTGTGGGGTTGTGTGCTGTACTTTAGCGAGCGCCTTTGCTCCTTCTTGCATTGCGCCTATTGTAATTTGCGTATTAGGTACGCGCATGCGCACTGTTTTGCACAGAAAATATTAAACTTATTATGTCAGATTGCCATGTCACAGATGTTCCATGAGTTATATAATATAAGAAAGTAATCACAATGTCTCATGAAGAACTCATGAAGAAGAACGAGCAAGGAGTGACGGATCATAATGTAACAAAAGTCATGAGTTATTAAATAATAGTAATATAGTAATTACAATGTCATGACATACTCAAGAATTGGACAGGAGATGAGGAACCATGTGTAACTGTAGCATAAATAAAATAGATCATGAGCATCATGATATCAATATAAGCCAATGAAGTGTGTTTTGTTGGCAATGGAAACTTGTATAACATTAAGGTACGTTGGGACATTGAAGATTCAAATCAAACCATGGCAATATCAAATATTGGATGCCATAAGGATGGTTGAACATTGGATGCCATAAAGATGGTTGAACATTGGATGCCATAAGGATGGTTGGATATTGGATGCAATAAGCATGGTTGGACATTGGATGCCATATGGGTGGTAGCATGTTGTTAAGCATTGGTTACCACAAGGATGTTTGACAATAGGATGATGATAGTAATGTGTGGTTTGATTTGAACAAATGCCCCAATTACTTTTTTCATATTAAAGTTTAATGTACATTTCATTGATAGTCCCTCAAAAAGCTTGGTGTTATGTAAATTATGTACCTGTGTGTTAATGTATACAATACATGTCATTGTGGCATGTCATTCGATACATTAACGGGTTACTGGCCAGTGCCGAGAGGGGGAGACCCCTCAATTGTTTTTGAAATCATAAAAACTTATCATTTTTCGCTGTGCCTAAATTGTATATACCTGTATCTTGTGTAATTGTAACGATGCATGGTAATGGTAAACCATTATCATGCTTATCACGACATGCTCCCCAGCGGGTAGCGCGGGAGCCCTTGTCAAATTTTCAATTGCGACCATAAAAACTTTTATTAGTAGGCATTCATATAGGTTGTAAAACACTGTAAGATAAGTAGTAGTTAAGGTGAGTTTGAAGTGTATTAACACGTTTTCCTGTACTTTTTTTCTAATAATTCACCGGGACACCGAAATACTCCTGCCTGATTTGATCTTTTTATATGGTGAAGTGTGTAGCGATGAAGTTGTAGCCATAGTGTAGTTAATAAACCAGTCTTAAAGTTGAAGCTTTTGTGCTTCATTCCGACTCTAAAAGATTGCAAATGGTGGGTTCCGTCCTCACCAAACCCACAATAACTAGTGTCAGCCGCTCGAGCCATACACATAAACATTTGTCCTGTCACAGCAGTGACGGGGTCCCTGTAACAAATAAAAATGTATTGAGTGTCTAATCTATATGAAATCACCATAATAACACAATGGGTGCTTTGAAATCTCTCATTGCACCTTTATTATTTTAAGAGTTCTACAACCTAGTCCAACTTTACCAATAGCACATCAACTCCTTTGTTGTAGACACCTATATAAGGTTTTAGAATATCAAAATGAAATGCTGGCGTTAAAAGTCGTCGATTCCGAGCCCATTTCTTTCCCCTTGCTATCAGCAATCCGTCACCCAGCCAAGGCCGTAGAAAGTTGTAGTTCAAACCACCACCAAATCCACAAGGCTTAGGATCTAAAAAGAAGAAAAGAGATTATATTATTTATCATTTTCATTATTAGTAGTATTAGGATTATTATTAGTATTATTAATCTGATACAGGTAAAACATACGCGCGAGAGCAAAAGACTTTGAAAGAGCGAAAGACATATATTTGCATTTTATATTAAAACTATCCAATGTTATAATGATCATAACAACACAAAAATATTCAACAATAAATTCAAAATAATATGCGCGAAACAAATTGCGAAACCTATTATCCTTACGCTAGAGAAGCATATAATTCAATGCATAAATGAACCACAGTAGCATATGAAACAGAAAGGTCGAGGGAGATTTTGTATGTTTTAAAATGGAATTACGACACCACATGATTGACAATAAATACACGGGAGACCCTGATCTAGGCCTTCAGGTTTAGATGCGAAAGACGAACCTCCCCTCTTTAGAAGTTGTCTTATTTGCACTGGATGGTTAAACAGGAGCATTGGTTTCAGGTTAGTGAAGAATTCATAACGTCCACGAGGAAACTTTGCCACGTCCTCTGTGAGGAAATCCAGCTGTGCATCTATGAATTCGCAGGCGCGGATCTTGGGGTCAAACAACGGTATCTAAATATATAAGAAAAGGAAGATCTTTGTGAAAAAAAAGAATAAATAAGTTTAATAACAAAGAAATTAATTTAACACTTATAGAGACATGAGGACATTTCCAGAAAGTAGCGCCCCATTTTTGTCGAACCCCGGTGTGTGCATATTTGGAATGCTTACCAATGTATTAGATTACACCTGAAGTGAAAAAGCCGATGATGATTTAGTATTTAGTATTTTCTGTCGTGCACGACAAAAATTCAAAGCGTGGTTTTCTATGGGGAACGATTACGATAGCAGGCAAGTTCAAAATGAGGTTTGCGGTTTTCCTTTGTACCTGTTTGTCCAATAAAACTTCGAAACGTTCTCGGTAGGTGGTCTACAACCGATTCAGTGAAATTTGAGAGACAAATCGTTTTATATGCCTGCACCCTTACTTTGGGACATACTCCCAAAAACATCAGGGAGGCTTGTACCGTGATATCTAGCTTCAACGCAACAAGGGCTATGAGGTTCCACTCCAAAAAAGCGCGCCAAAAACGTATTCCAGCGCCATAAGCGTGATGTTTTATGCTGTATGCCATTTTGCGAGGTATATTTGTCAGTCGCTTTGCTTTAGACTATCTCGGCTTTCTCCATTGAAGCAAATTTATGGCATGTTATATTTCGTTTGTAATCATATTTATATTACTGTGATTCATATTTGCAATAAAAGATGATATGTATGTATGTATGTATGTATGTATGTGTGTATGTGTGTATGTATGTATGTATGTGTGTATGTATGTATGTATGTGTGTATGTATGTATGTGTGTGTATGTGTATGTGTGTGTGTGTGTGTATGTATATAAGGTTCCACTCATTGCTTTCTTACTGAAGACAAATTCCTTATTCATGGAGACTATGCATTTGTTTGTTCTACTATATAGGTACAAATAATTGCAAATTTGGCATATTTTGTTAGAGACCCGCACCATGCAAACCAAGGGGAGGTATACACTTAGCCATGAAGCAAGTGATAAATACAAAGTGGTGTCATTTTAGACAGTAGGAATTTGTAGGAACTGATGCATAAGAGGATACAAACAGGTCTCAAATAAACTTTCCAAACCTTTTTTGAGGAGTTGATGTCAAACCCGTTTTGCGGGGTCAGAATCGTTACTTTCACACAAGCATAACAAGTATTGTGTTTCAAATTGCAATATATCCCTAACGTCCTTAGTGGGGGGGGGGGGAGGACACGACCTGCTCGATTTGGGCATTGGGGACTTCCAAACGCTACTTTATGGAACTGCTACGTGCATTTACTATGGCAATCTGTGTCTCAGTTACATTACAAAATCTCCTCTTAAATCTTTGATCAATACATCTTAGTAACATCATGATAATTTTGGAATAAATTATTAACTTCAAAATCCGTCGGGATAAGTGGATTAACCCCGCTGCATAGATTTAAATATTCGTGACCAGGCCTAGACTTTAGTCAAGTCTGTGTGTAACCGTTCGATATGCGAAAGAGTGCCCTCTACCGTTAGGTCTTTGAAAAATACTATCACTCGGGTTCGCCGTATGTTGATGCCGTTGCGAATTCGCTGTTTTCTGTTTAGGTTGGCATGTCCTACCAAAAAGAGTTGGAGAAGAGTATAAAGGCTAGAGTCGTCATCCATCTTGAATCGCCGAGCTCACTGTGGACGCTTGGATGTTTACCGCCCAAGCCAACTACACTAAAACTTCGTCACGGAAAAATGCACTTTCCCGTTGATTTCCCGCCAGGCCCCCCCCCCGGGGCCCCCCCCTCGAAAATAAAATGATACTTTTATATCCAAGAACATCACAGGCAGTGGTTTATGCAGAAATTTTATCGTCGCATAGATCTGGCACGATTTTTCGGCAGATTTTCAAAATGGCTTTCTAAATAGCATGGGGCTTTAGGTGTTTTTATTTATAACATTCGCCATTTGCCAGGCAGAACCCAATATTGCTAGAGCATTAACTTCAAGGGACGCTCTATAACTCGGGGAAAGATTACTTGAAGAAGGTCCGGATTTTAGATGCAGGAGGAACCGAAGTGCTCGGAGAAACCTGCGAGGACGAGGACGGATTCGGCAACCAAATTCACATACAACAATGGCTCGACCGGGAATCGACCCTGGCCGCATTTGTGAAAGGTGAGCGACTTGACAGCTACACCAACTCGCCCTCCCGTTCGTGTTGCTATGACGATTGTTACGTATTTAGCACAGTCGTCGTACACAGTTGTAATATTTTAATTAGCGTGGAACTTGACCTCGGTAAGTGCGAATAGCGACCGCCTGCTCGTTCGTTTGTATTATTGGAATCAGCGAAAATAAGCGTGTTCGTGCCCATTCTAAAGAAATAACCGGAACATTCAGAGGCCTTGTCCTACCCCGAAAATCTGACGATCACCGAAAAGGAGGTTCATTATTTTTCTTGTTAGATCTTATGGCAATTTTCCCTTAACCAATGCAGGGGTCTGCTCTGTGATGTTTTCTAAGTACGTTTAAAAGCAGTTAAGGGACGTTAGGGAATAGAACACTAGTAATTAGAAACCTTTTTTGAAATGTATCAAGGATCATCATTTTCTACATTTTCAGAATGCTACTACCAAATGCATTTTATCCCCCAGAACCAATGGCCTTGGAGGGCCTGTCCATTGTAGTATGCGTTCGTCCGTCTACGCCAGACTTACTGAACCGATAATGCTTAAACATCGTGTACAGGATTGTCGCCAGAAGCAGGCTAAGCAACTAAGAAAACTGTGTTTGGAGGCCATGGCGATTTTTGCTTTGAAATCGATTCCCGGGAATCGATTAAAAGAACGTTATGATAATTCGATTGCCATGGTCAAAATATTGCAATTTGTTTTTTGAACTGAAGTGAATCAATAAACCTGTAGTCCGGTATCCCCTGCAAGGAAAAGAAATTAAAAACACTGATTATATAAAGTGAACTGGACTTAGCGGAAATCATTGTTCGCTTGCTGTAGTAGTGTTGCCCGCTGTGTATAATTTCCTCCGTTCCGTTTCGCGTTACCCGCCAACACTTCGCTGCTGAAGTTTATTGCCATAGAGCTGTAACTATAGGTGACACCGTCGTGGTGTCAGTAGATGGACACCTTGTGTCAGGTCAGAGTCATTTGAAACAGACAACTCGTCCCCTGATTCTACTGATTAATATTGGCATAAGTTAAGCTATAGGTAGATTCAACCCATCGTGTCACCAGATGGAATTGTTGGACAGCGTCTATTAGTTGGAAGAGGAGGTTAAGAAAAGAAAATATGTGCCTGATTTACCGGTTTCATAAACGGTCTCTCAGTCATACTAGTCATCCTTTAAGAAGGACCGATTTAATACCAAAAGGGCCGACAATGCATACCTTCTCGCCGAACATGCAGGTACCCCTTTTTCCACTAAAACCCGGCATCCCATTGCTAATGGGAAAGCGGTCCAAGAATCGTTAGGATTCAGGCCGTTTTGAATATGTTTGAGCCAAAGAAAAGGCCAAACTGACAGTGAGTTCTTAGATTACGTATCTTGGATGTAGTCAAGACTAACAAGGGCATGTGAATTGCAAGAGACAATTAACAGTAGCAAGGCCAAAATGAAAACAGTGGTATGATAAAGGCTAGGAAAAGAGTGTATTTGAGAAAGGGGATAAAGTTTTGAGTATTATTTCCAATTCTTGGACATCCACTGCAAACCAGATACAGTGGTCCGTTAATAGATTGAACCGATTCATTGATGTAAACTATTCTATTCTGATAGCATCCTGTCCTTCGCACGGAGGTTTAGCCGCGGTCTCGTGTACAGAAATCCCAATGAATGTACATCGCCAGCGCAGTTTCGAATAATAGTAAAGTGAAAACCCCTGTTAAAATTTAATTATCCAATTCCCAAGCCTCAAAAGCTGTCCATGTTAGTAGCGTCCGTATAATAGATACAAGCGGCCCCGGGTCAGCTTACACAGCTCAACTACTCCTGACACCTAATGCCACTACCAATGGCTTAGCACGAACGAACGAACGACCACCTATACAGGTTGAACCTTGAAAAAGCAAACATCTTGACACAAGAAGTTAACCATATTACAGAATGATACAATTGGACCAAGTCACAGCGATTGGTTATCACCGTGTGTAATGGTACCTAAACCTGATGGGTCGGATCGCGCGTGGCAAGATTTCTTGAGCTACAAATCTAATAACCAAGATACTCATATCCAAATTTATACCAAAAATTGTTGATTTTATTGATAAGATTGCGCATGCCAAATTTGTTAGCAAGTTTGATTATTAAAGGGATACTGACAAGTTCCATTGACAGAAAGAGCAAATGAAAGTTCAGCTTCTGTAACACCAAATGGATTGTACCACTGCAAGGTGATGCCATTTGATTTCAAGAATGCTCCCGCTACGTTCCAAAGATTTGCAAACAAGATAATTGCTGTGGTAGATGGTTGTGAAGGATACATTGATGGTTTGGTATTGTACACTAAGATGGAATGAAACAAATGCAACAATTGTTTGAACTGTCCAAAGCCAATATAACTATGAATTTAGCAAAAAGTGTTTTTTTTTTGCTGTGCACGGTCACATATTTAGGCCACATTGTGGGGCAAGAAAAGGTGAAACAAATACAAGCCTAAGTAGAGGCAATAGACAAGTTTCGATCACTTACCAACAGAAAAGAACTGATGAGATTTTAGGTATGGTAGGATATTATAGGAAAGACTGTCCTAATTTCTTTCTTTATTGCACATCATATGATAAGCCTGCTCAAGGAGAATACCAAATTGTTTGGTCTAACGCATGCCAAGAAGCATTGACAAAATTAAGGTAATACCTATGAGCTCGCCAGTTCTGACAGCACTTGATTTTCAGCCTTAATTCAAGTTGATGGTATATGCTAGCGATGGAGATGAGGTGCAATGGGTACATGAGGGTAAAGACAAGGTTGAACATCCAATTTGCTACTTTGCAAAGAAGTTCAACAAGCATCAGTATACTCAACAATTGTTTAGCCTTGTTGCTAGCCGAACAAAACTTTGAAAAGTAATGGAGCCAGACATCCAATACTTGTGTATACTGACCACGATCCACTCACTTTCTCCACAAATTGAGAAACAAAAATCAGAGACTGCTAAGATGGAGTTAAACCGTGCAAGGGTACAATTTGGTATATATCAAACATTAAAGGCAAAAGTCAATGTCATCGCCGATGCTCTTTCAAGAGTCGAACTCTCACATGCTACATACGTAGTAGCCAAAAGTACAGACTAAATAAAGTTTCCATTGTGCTCAAACTTTTTAAGGGGGCGATACGACCTAAATATTATATTATTTTGTATATATTAAATTAGGAATAATAAATTCGCATAGAATGATCAACACAACAGCAGTTGTTATTTACGACCCAGAATGTTGTAATTTTAAAATAATTTTTCATGAAACTAGCAACTCTGATATTATCATCCAATGAACAGGTAATTACACATCCTTAAACAGCTGCGAAAACGTAAGCAATTGCATCGTTTCCTCTCTCAATTGGCAATTAAATACGTGTTTGGTTACTGAACCTTTATTATCGGGCAAACAAATGCCGGAAATGTTTTTCTTTCCAGGCTGTATCCGGACATGGTCAACCCAGGCCATGTCATTCAATGAACGACTCTAACAAGTGCCGGTGTGGCAGGAGATATGGTCCTCCAGACTCACAGTCCACCTACAACGGTGAAGAATAGGGCACTTGATTCAATCGGCAGATAACGCAACATTTAGTTTCACGCTCTATTCCGTTATCGTCTATGGAGCCCGGACTGTGGCTTCCCGGCGGACCATAATTACTTTCACACAGGTTTGGCTAGTTAAGATGTTATCGGAGCTTCATGTCACAACGCATCAATTTACAAAATGTGGTTCACTCGTACATGTAAAGAAAATCTACACTGATAATAGACTGTCCCACAGTTGCCATCGTAGCTGATTGGCTAAACACGGGAACAAATGTAACTGCTTAACGGTAACTTGCATTTATACACCATACTTGGGTAGAATAGGTGTGTAGAGAACGCACAAAATCATGGAGCCGGATTTTGTATACGGTTTTCGTGGCAACTAGCAGCCGACCAATCATGCAACTATGCAATAATGCCATAATTCAAATTTGAAGCCCAAATTTAAAAATCCGGCTTTGTAGCCCTTAAGATGCTTGATATCTGTGCCAAATTTAAGGTTGATCTTTCGTTTTTGAGTTCACTCCAGTTTCGTAAAATCACGATTTTCACCATTTGAGATATTGAGCGAAACGGATTCAAAATTCATAAAAGATTGCGAAAAATTATTAATTGAATAAATTAATGAATAAATAAACTTACTGTCTTATACTTGGTGAGGGAAAATAAAAGAATACATAAGTGTTGTCGAGCTTAAAATTTATACTTGGTTTGATGCATAAGGAATTATTTTAGTGCTGTAACAAAATGATTTGAAAAGCTTGTAATATGTGATCATAATACAGGGGCGGATTTAGAGGGGGCGCCTCCGGCGCGCGCCCCCTCTATTTTTTGCAGAGCACAGGGTGCCGGGCGCTGCATAGAGCGCCGGCACATTATTCTATAAAAATGCATTTTTACGCATAGGGCGCCCTGTAGGTCTCTAAGAATGACGGTACAGGGAGTCTATCGCAAGCCATAGAGGCCATAACGTATTGCCGCAACGCGTTGCGAGAAAGTAGCAACGCGTTGCCGAAATTTCACAACGCGTTGCGGTGTCGGCCAATTAAAATGATCCATTTCTGTTACGTATTAAAAAAAAATAGACCAGGCAGGCCGCAGAGGTCTAGAAAGGCCTTTATTTTACGTTCCCCGTATGCATAGTCAACGTGGATTTTGAATATTAATTAGATTTGCACTAGCGATCTAAAAACTACTCGTATCTGTTGACTTTACAAAAACTTTGTACAAAAATGTACAGGCAGTTAGTTTAAGAACCATTCTTGTTGATAATCCTTTCAAATCAAGAAAATAAATTTCAAATTTGATCCAAATCGGAGCTTATGTTGAGTTAAAATATAGTGAAGATTACTCTTTCAAAAAACTTTGAAAATGTTCACTTAGCGTGGTTTATCAAGGCGGAGACCTCCACCATTGCACCGTACCGATATTGGCTTTCAAAATATTAACAAATTAACATTGAACTTGGGATAATACAGGCAGGAACTAGCATTTTATAATCAAGTCCTACTAAAACGGACGCTACAATATACTATTGTAACGGTAATGAATGCCGAGAAAATGGGACGTGCTGTTAACAGGTCGTGCGATATGACTATTTACGGGGCGACTCTGGCTGCAAATCAACAGCTGTGGTGTGAATGGGAGTTATGCAAAGCCCAGGACAATGGAGTTCAATTTTGTTAACAATACAGCGTGGTTGCGATGCGTTGATTTCCAGCTATATGTCGGAGCGAAAATTGTTTATATTTCCTTTCATTATTTTTTATCAGAAATTTGCTTTATACTACAACTGGCTTGGAACTTTATCTCATTTTAGACACCATTTATAACTATTTAAAGTTTATAGTAATACAGTCAGGAACTAGCAAATTATGAACATCACTTTGCCCGGAAATTTCAAAATTGCAGTGGAACTCGTGCTCGCTTGTATTTACAGCGATAACTGTCTATCGTGATTTAGAAACTTGGGGCCAAAGATGAGGCTGTGTAGCAGACGTCAGGCATCACTGATCAATCTCGTATTGAACGAGCTTGCACGTAAAGTTGCCTTGTGCAGTTCATTAACGAAGAGGTTGCGGTATGCTGAGACCCACAACGAGTTGCAAAGTTTCTAGCAAGGCGTTGTGGAAACTTACAACGCGTTGCGCCCTTCACAACGGTTGCGAGATTCACAACGTTATTGCCGCCAACGCGTGGTGAGGAAAGTAGCAACGCGTTGCGACATTTGGACAACGCGTTGCGGCGTCGGCCAATCAAAATCATGAATTTTGTGACTTATTTCAAAAATAGATCCAACCCCCCAACGCATGTTTGCGACAATAGGTTGTGACCCTTAGGGCCTTCACAACGCGTTGCCAAGCCTTCACAACGCGTTGTGAAGCTCGCCACGCGGTGGGAAGGTTTGCAACGGGGTGTGAAGCTTGCAACGCGCTGTGAAAGCCATAAGGGTCATAATATTGCTGCAACGCGTTTTGAAGGTTTGCAACACGCGTTTGTGTGACGTTTTCCCGCAACGCGTTGTGAGATTTATATTTTGAAATACGTCACAGATTCATGATTTTGATTGGCCGACACCGGCAAAACGAGTTGCCGAAATGCCGCAACGCGTTGTGCCCCTTTCTCACAACGCGTTAATGCGGCAATACGTTATTACCCCTATGGCTTGTGGACCTTCGCAAATCGTTGTGAACGTTGTGCAGGTTTGCAACGCGTTGCAAAGTAACTAGCAACGCGTTGTGGGTCTATTTTTTGAAATACGTAACAGAAATGGATCATTTTAATTGGCCGACAACGCAAAGCGTTGCGACATTGCGAACGCGTGCTAATTCTCGCACGCGTTGCGGCCAATGACGTATGTGCCTGTATGGCTTGCGATAGGAGTCAGGCGCCGTGTAGAGGCTTTGTGGGGGGCCCAGCGGTCGCAGTACTGGCCTCCCCATTGTCTTCAGAATTTCGAACCGACCGGAAAAAAACATGCGCTCGCCGGAAAATTGGGCGCCCCCTCTATTGAGACAAAGGCAATTAAAAGCTGAAAGTTTACACTTTTCTATCATGCTATAATCTCAACTAAGCTAGAAGACCCAAAAATCAATTTGTAAAAAAACCGCTCCTCCGCCTTAATACTTTCACAGAACATATTAACCCTCGTAGCTTTTAAAACGGATTATTTCAGACCTTGGGGGCATCTAAATGAATAAAATCAAGTCTTCCCTTTCTGGCCCATATGTCTAGGAACTGGGGACAAAAAATGTTACACAGTGCCAAATGACAAAAAAGGCACCAATATGTATTACTCTCAACACAACTTTTATTCCTTACATGTGAAATGTATATAAGATACATTTTAGATAAAGCTTATACTACAAGGATGTCAGATATGGCCAAAAGAGAGTGACCAATTAGCAGGGTGGGCAAAATTCCCTCTATAGGGTGGTTGGTGGTGTAACTGTACATAGAAAAATTACCATATTTGTAATGTAATATACCGTGGTCAATTTTTTTCCCAAAAATGTCAGGTCAAAACAGATGTGGATTTTAAAAGACATGACAAAGGGCCTCCAAAAAATAATAAAGGAGATAACTAATGTTTTTCTGTTTTTAACATACAGGGTGGTCAAATTCACTTATTTTTTGTGACGAAAAAAGTCATTTTGAAGATTAAATTCTTTTATTCAAGTACTAATCCTCTATGTCTTCAGGAGAAATACATAGGATATGGGTTTCTGTCCAAAAAGTTATGATCAAAAAGTAAGTATACAGGGTGATCATGTATATTATACAGGGTGATCCGTGTATTATAAAAAAAGGGTCAAAGGCAATATTTAAAGTCGCCCTGTATTTACCATTTTGAGCAAAGATGACAAACCTTTATGTAACTTAACAGTGTACAAGGGGCCATTTCTTTACTTATACTAAGTGAAAAATTTGTCAGTCCCATTAGAATATAAACCTGTTGACATTTACAAACTTCATACTGAAAATGCAAAAATACACGGATCGGCGGCTACTGAGCACATGTCTTCAAGGTCTTGAACCCTAAGTACAAGTGTCACTGTTTTCATGAATCATCTCTATTCCTATAACCAAAATTAAATCATGCTTAGTGTATACTACATGTATACAACCTGTCTTGGTTGACTTGACATAATCATAAAATGTCTCCAAACTCATGTGACTCCATTACAGGTCCCATCCAAATGCCACACCCAATTTGGTTGAAGATGAGGTTGGTCATGAAATTATTAAATTCTTAAGCCTTCATTAGGCCTAATTACATTTTATATAAGGGAACCAATAACAATGTGGTGATTAAAAGAAGAGATTTCTAAAGATAATTATATGAGTTAATCCAGTTTCTACCTCGTTTTTGAGATATATTTTAGCACAGAACAGCCGAACATTCCCCAAAAGTGATCAAAATTTGTACCTAATTAACATCTAATTTACTAATTAATTAATCACATTAACAGAACCTTAGTTTGTATCATGAGGTAGATCTATCATTCAGGACAGTGTATGTGTAATTTGAGCCCCACAAGTGTTTTACTTCTTTACTTATTTAAATTTATACGCGACGCGTTTTCACCCGTTTGTGTGTAGTGTCTTATGGTACCCCCCCCCCCCCCGCCGGCTCCCCCCCCCCCCGCCGTATCCCCCGTTACCAAGCTGAAGGTTTTCGACCGTAACTCTCATAATACTAATCCAATAGGGCTGAAAATGGTTTATCTTAAAGAGAAGGCTTCTAGCAATAAATAGACATCAAATTCTTTGAACAAGTCAAATAGGTTAAGAATTAATAGAAATGGGGAATTAAATGAAAACGAAAAAAAAAAAGGTGGGTGTAAAACAGATCCCCCATTTTAGTGTACCAGTTCATGACATGACAGCCATATATCTTGGCTCCTTAAAAGTGGAATGTAATACGATATCGTCCTCTCTACCAACACATTACGCTTGTGTACTTACCGTAAAAGCAACAGCATGCACACGAATAGTTTGGTTCAATCCTAGTGGATGCAATGAGTAATGAGTATTGTATATAAGATTATATAGTGAAGAACACAGGAAGATTCGGAATGGTGTTTTGATCAAACCATTCGACCTCGACCCTAACGATACCTCCGGTTAAGATACGACTTATCTCAAACTTAGGAAGTGTGCACATAAGTCGATGGTGGCAGGTAAATGCTTCGGTCATAAAGCGGGCAAAAGAAGTCGAAAAAAGGTTTACATAGTATTTCCAAGTTCCCAAAAGTCTCCCAAATTTACGATGTTTGAGGTCTTCATTACAACTACATACAAAATGAATGGATTTGGAAATTTATTACAGGGCAAATTCAAATTGTTTGGGTAGGTTAATAACTGCGCGCTAGCTGTTTTGAGGTCATTCCTGATTGTTCTTCATATACATGGTATAAATGAGGTGACATCAATGTTTACAAACACAATTTAGCACCTGATCTACTGACATGCTAGAGGTGCGAAGAATATGCCCATAGATATGTTAGGCCCAGCAACAAGTATCCTCCTTCAGATCAAAATCGGAGAGATGAATTGCCAGGTCTAATACAGGATGATTGTCCTGATGATTCGTTTGAACCCCGGCACATAAAACACACAAATCAGACATTTCCATCCTTCCAGGCCTCCCTACCGTTAAGGAACCTGCTCTGGAATACGAAATTGAACGAATTGTGAGAGGACGTTACAAAAACAAGCGTCTTGAGTATCTCATAAAGTGCAAAAACTTTCCCCACTCCCGAAATACCTGGGAACCTGAGTGTAGGCCATGTCATGGCGTGCGTGCATGCATGGTTTAACAATTTTGTGTAACTTAGGGTCCAAAAACTTGTGAAGAATTAGCAATCAACATTTCTTGTGTTGAGGAAGTGATGTTGGAGTCCAAAACGGATCGCCGTAATCGACTTCTTGCCATTTTTTTTGTCGGCAAGATGCGTACAATTTTCCTTGCAGATCCGAATTCAGCAACTTTTACACGGCCTGCAGATGGCCGTCATTGGTGTCAAATTATAATCCTCGAATTTCACGGTGTATTTTACCTGCCGTTTGGTATTAGCCCTATGAGCTGCATCTCTGATTCCTTTCAGATCTTCATCTACAACCTTAAAAGCTCTTAAAGCATGAATAGGCCTACTGATGCTGCGATTCAGCCATTCCCTTGCTCTTGTTTGTATCAGCTTTACACTACAGTAGCACAGACTCCCTACATACGAGCAATACGAGTAAACAAAATATGGTCTGCTTATATTCATCTCTTACACCAGCTTCAATATGTACACTCATAATACGGATGAATAGCTCGTACGACAGTCTTTTACGCTGGGAAGAGGTGTCCCGGGCATAGTTAATGAACTATGCCCGCTCTTCCCAGGGCATAGTTCATTTTTGGGTCAATTCTTGAAGCTAGTTGAATTTATGCCTCCACTTTTAACCAATCAGATGACAGGGATTTATATATGAGGTATATAATCATGTTTAAATCTCATCTCTGGCTGTAGTTGCGACAGAAATTCTGTTTAATTGTCAGGAGTCAATTATCTGAAGGGGGAGCGTATGTTGTGACGATAATCCATTCGGGTTTATTGTAGCCAAGTAACGATGTGTAATTATCTTGACTAGCCTTTGGCACACTGTGGAATTTCGTGCATCAAGTGTTCGTTGTTTTGCTTGATGCACAAGCTGGCGAGATGACATCGATATCGTGCTTTTCGGTGTCTGGCACTTTTTGCCGAGTCCCCGCAAGTTACGGACGTCGACTCACCACGCTGGTCAAGATACTTTAGGATTATGATGTTGGTACATGCCAGCAACTTTACAGCTAGGCATGGGGCACGAGTAGTAAATGATTAAACTCTTCATTGCCATGATGTTACTCAAGGGTAAGGTACATTGAATGCTTACATTATGTGAATGAGTTCTGACCAAAATAAACTACTCTAAATGTATTTCTTGTTCCACCTCGTTTAATTTAACGGTTAGTATGTTTCTCCAATAGGTATAATTTCCTCACCGGTCCCTTTTTGAACTCCAAATCCTGTACCTCTCAGCTGCCTGCCTTTGAGCTCTACCCCTACCCAAGCACAAAATTTCAGTATAAGACAGTTACAGCATTCAATAGCCTTATCACGCCCGATTGAGCGCGAATTTTAAAAGCACAAGCCCTGCAGGTGCTCACGAATCCTGCCGGGCAGTGCTTTGTTCGTTGCCCGGCGTTGACGTCACATGTCAACTCATCTATACCAGATGCCTGAAACTAAGACCCATTTTGAAGGTACAATGTACACCCCATTATGTTCATTTCGGTTCAGTACCCCAACCAACACTTTCGCATTGCCCTCAACTAAAGATCGAATAGCATTCATAATGGGCTACCTTATAAATAAAAATTGCCATTTTACATAGAGAAATAGGGTCAAAGGTCATCTCATTTGCATAATAAAAGGCGGCCATGTTGGATTTTAAGGTACCTTGGTTACGTAAAAACACACCACTCAATACCACAAAATACCACAAACATTGGACTGCCAACCCCCTCCCCCGAAATACCACAGGAGAATTACAAGGTCACTGATGGTTTGTGTGCAAACAAACATAGGGAGATGTGCTACTGGAACCCCAAATACCACAAATACAATGATGGAAGCACAGGGTGGTATTTTGGTGGTGGTAGGGTTACGGTGTTTTACAATACCTAAACTATCTTCATTTTTATTTTCAAAATAACTTTATAAATCTACAACACCTACAAACTGGTGTAACAGAGCCGTTTTTTTTAATTTTGACGTATAAACTGCTGAAGTTTTTAATACACCTGAAAATGGTAATTTTTGTGGAAAATGTAAAAAAGAACACATTTCTGACCCATATTTAAAAAAAACTGGAGCAACATTTTAAATTAATAAAGGGGGGGGGGGGGGCTTTTTTACGCCATTCTCCTATGACAGAAGATTATATCCAAATTTGCTGCTTATAGCTCTCATCGTTTTCAAATGGGACACAGTAAATGACAAAGGACAACGCGTTAAAGAAAACAACCATTAAACCTACAAACACTATTATTAATGCAAATTTGGTTCAGCATTTATTTATTTCAATTTCAACTTCATAGTAAAAACTGGTTTCTTTTTCAAGTTGTGACTTTTTTACAGGAACAGTGTTAAAATATCGCCTGGCCCCTTGAAAAAATACATAATTTCTTATTTTATTGTTTTTCAAGGGAAAACTTTGGAACCATGTCTCCGATTTATGTCAAATAAAAGCAACTGAAAGATAAAATTGTCATAAGTGACATTACTGACTTTTGACATAAAGTGTAATTTTTAAAAATGGTGTTTTTAGCCATTTCCCTTGTAGCCCTTAGTTTATTGATCCATGTGACCCAGAACTTGTAGAGGTACATTAAAGAAACATAGTATGGCCTATAGACCCTATGCCATTCGACGTCACTCTTGATGATTAACCTAACCTAACCTAATATCGGTTTTCTATCTCTCGGAGGGACCAAGTCAATGAGGAAAGGGAGAAGAAAAGTCGCAAATTCCGGTGGGACTCGAACCCGGTTCTTGGGCCCCAGTCCATGTACCCGGAATACACGCTATGGACGATGCCCTGCCAGCGATTTCGTGCCCATATGAGTCTTGCTTTGATGACGTCCATGCTGGACTCTCACTCAGTGCAGTGGGATTTTGTGAGATTCGGTTTGTCCCTTAGGGTTAATCAATAAATCTCCCTTGTCCTACGTTGGAAATACCAAGAGTATCTAGATCACATGTGCCCCTGGCGGGCCCCTTGATCACCTTCTGGAATTCAATAACAGGGTGGATCTATTTTAGTTGTACAGGGGCTGCTCGCCGGACCTACAGTATGGCGCCTATGAATAGAGTCTATATGTTTAAAATTCGGGTTATGTGTCGGAAAATTACGCTACATGAGCGCGGTAGAAGAGAGAGCGCACCGGTATTGCCCCGGTATTGCAGTTTTAGTGCAATAGAAATATTACGAAATAAAGCGTAATCTAGTATTGCCTTTTATATTTCCGTTAAAGGCAGTTTAAAAACAGTTGTCTACTAACTGGTTCCTTTCGAATTATTCGACCGAGTGTATTAGATTTATTCTGTTGACTAAAACTCGCTACTACCTACCGGCTTCTGCCGTGCTCCATGCACTCCCCACAAACAAAGCTCTCCATTGCCGCCTGTATAACATTTTAGTGAGCAAGTCACCGACTCTGATTCACTCATGTTTAGTACATTTCGGGACTGACTCCTAATATACACACAATCGAATGTGTGTACATTGTACGTGTGATGCAAACCATGCTTGACCCGCCCACAAACACGTTTCCTCGCGCAATATATTATACAGCATCCCTACTCATTGCATTTCCCAGTTCACACTTGGTTCCCCACTGCCGAAATAGCCATGCCTTTTCATGTCCCCCCTTATTCAAAGTAATGTCACCTGCATGATGACAACTGTGGGTTCAGGAATGATCTAAGTAATACCGACACACATAGAATCTCACTATCACATTTATCGCGCATAATCTACCATTATTTTAGGAGTACTTGTTTTCAACCCCATGTTCCGGGATTGACTCATGGCGCACGGTACTGACATAAAAACAACACAAATTTTCAATTAAATCCATGTGAAAGTCTTATTTAAATTCTGTTTTCAGCTTCCGATAGCCTAGACCATACCGGATTTTCCCATTATCATTGCGAATATAATTTTTACCACCCGAGGTCTAAAAAGTCTCTCGAACGTCATGGAAACACACAAACATGAATTTCAAAATGTCCTCCACTGAATCCATATGAACGTCAACCATTAGTCAATGAGAGTAAGGAGCGCGCTCTTCATTGTAAATGTATGAAAGAAGTGTGTCCGTGCTCCCCTGTCCTCGTTACTTAAAGCCTACTGGAGCTCAGATGTTGTTGAAAGTGGTGTCAAATGATTCCTCATTGTCATACTGAAGCAGAAAATGCATGTTTAATTGATTTGGTGATAGCACCATTTGCAACATTCAGGGAAAGTAGATAGCCCATAGACCCACATAGATCCTTGATTTCTGCCATTAACTTATCCAACCAATGTCACACACTGTAAAATAGTACATTTTGAATCTACGAAACAATACGAAGAACTTGTAACCAGTTTCAACAAATCTGAGCATCGGCTAATATTACCCCAGGAGGACCTTGATCATTACGGGACTATGCCGCTTTAACTAAAAGTTGAACCAAGGCAAATATAAATTTCTTCTAATCTCTCATCAGAGACGAACACAATTTGACTCGATTTCAAATTTTGCCCGTAATAACATTCCCTCCGAATAAGGGGCAGCAGTCTGGAAATTTGAACCTCATCATTTTCTGACAGTCTTGTCCCATTGAATCCAACCTTTTAGCACAGAAAATAACTACGGGAAACTGCTTCATTCATTGACATACATACCATGCCTATACCAACCATTCGGGCAAACGATGGTATAGAGTGTTTCTATCAATCAGCTCTATGACAGCTGGGATGGATGCAAACTACTTATTTCTGAAGGTAACAAGGATGTATATTTATTAATATCTTTCCCCTGAGATGGCCAGCGCACGATAGTGTTGGGAAAAATGTGGGCTTGGCCGATTCGAACCGGCGACCGTCGTATATTAAACATGCACGACGCTCTTACACTAAGCATCAAGTCATGGTTGTTAAGGACGATAGATATTTCTATAGGTGTTAGGTTTGAGGTGTGTCCTTCGCTTTCCTATCTTTTAACCATCCGAACGGTATATTTACATAATAACCTAAGAACCATAGGTATTAGGTTCGAAATATACTCCTTAGCTCGCTTATTGCGCTACAAATTTCCCGTTAAAAGGACATGGTACCATGCAGCATGGACAGGTGTATACATAAGTAGTTTTCTTAAAGACCTAACTCCATCTCCATTGAAGGTTTTGTAATTATAGCAACAACAGCCGTGGTCCTGGCTTTGTTCTAAACGCAACTTTGACTTGATACTTAGTATGTCAAATCTCTATTATGAGGTCCTACAACCCATTTCCATCTCCATTTGAAAAAAATGGGAAAATATACAATTTACCGGAACGCCAATAAAACTCATTATTATAGCATGGAGTTAATTTATTTCAATTCAACTTCATAGTAAAACGGTTTTTTCAGTTGTGACTTTTTTTAACAGGAACAGTTTTAAAAATATTCGCCATCGCCTGGCCCCTTGAAAAATACATATTTCTTATTTTTCTTGTGTTTTCAAGGGAAAACTTTGGAACCATGTCTCCGATTTAGTGTCACATAAACAACTGAAGATACAATTGTCATAAGTACATATTACATTAATTGTATTTTTAAAAATGGGTTTTTAAGCGCATGTCCCTGTGCCCATTCGTTATATGATTCCATGTTGAACCGAACTTATTGTGCTATGTACCATTAAATCACACATAGTATGGAGCCTATAGACCCTATGCATTCGAGTTCAACTCGGTTCTTGATGATTAACCCTAACCGTAGATCGGTTTCTATCTCTCGGGAGGGACAGAAGCATGAGGAAGAGGGGCAAGAAGAAAAGGTCCTCAAATTCGGGGGATCGCCCAGGTTCCTTTGCCCCATTCCCATGAAACCCGGATCCACGCAATGACGATGGCCCTGCCAGCGATTTCGTGCCCATGAGCTTGCGTTGATGCGTCATTGCTGGGACTCACTCAGTGCTGTGGGAGTTTGTGAGATTCCCGGTTGTCTTAGGTTATATAAAATCTCCCTTGTCCTACGTTGGAAATACCAGAAGTATAATAGATCACAAGTGCGCCCCCTTGAGCACCTCTGGAATTCAAAATAACAGGTTGATCTATTGTAGTCATGTAAAGTGGCTCGCCTGACCTACAGTATGGCTGCCTTATTGAATCGAGTCTATATGTATAAATTCGCGGGTTAGGTGCGAAAATTACGCTACAGGAAGTAGCGCGGTAGAAGAGAGAGCGCACCGGTATTGGCCCCCGGGTATTCAGTTTTATTGCATAGAAATATTAACGAACTAAGCGTAATCTAGTATTCACTTTAATTCCGTTAAGGCAGTTTAAAACAGTTGTCTACTAAACTGGTTCATTTCGAAAATTAATTATAACAGAGTAGTAGTAGATTTATTCTGTGACTAACCTCCTACTTACCAGGGCTTCTGCTGCCGTGCTACATGCACTCCCCACAAACAAAGCTCTCCATTACCCCCGTTATAACAAATTTTAGTGACAAGCCACCGACGCTGAATGCACACGCCGTGTAGTACATTCGGGTGACTACCTAAGATATACCCAAATCGAATGGGTGTACATGTACGTAGTCCATCCAACCATCTTGCCGCGCCACAAAACCGGTTTCCGCGCATATAAATTATATAAACAATCATACTCCATTGCATTCCCAGTGTCACAAAACTTGTTCCACGCCGTAAAATAGCGCATGCATATTTTCCTTGTCCCTATTTAAAGTGAAGGGTCCACCTTGCAATGAAAAAATTGACACGTGGTTCAGGAATGATCTAAGTAAAACAGACACACTAGTACATCTCACTAGTCCCATTATATCGCGCATAATCTACCATTATAGTGAGTAACTTTTTCAACCCTCAATTTACGGGATTGACTCATGGCGCACGTACTGACATAAAAACAACACAAACACTGACCAACGGAAAGTCTTATATAAATTCTGTTGTCAGCTTCCGATAGCCGAACCATACCGGATTTTCCCATTATCATTGCGAATATACTTTTTACCACCCGAGGTCTAAAAAAGTCTCTCGAACGTCATGACCACACATACAGAATTTGCATTTCAAAATCTCCCCAGCTGTATCGCAAAATATGACTCAACCATTCGAAATGAAGAGTAATGAGCGGCTCTCTTCATTTGTAAATTATTGAAAGAAGTGTGTACGTGCTCCCCTGTCTCGTTACTTAAAGCGCTACTGGAGCTCAGCTGTGTTGAACGTGTGTCAAATGATCCTCTGTCATACTGAAGCAAAAATCATTTTTATTGATTTGGTGATAGCACCATTTGCAATCATCAGGGAAGTCATATAGCCCCTAACCCAAAATGATCATGGAGTGATATTCTGCCATTAACTTATCCAACCAATGTCACACCTGTAAAATAGTACATTTTGGATCCTACGAAACAATACGAAGAACTTTGTAACCCGTTCCAACAAAATCTGAGCATCGGCTACTACCCCAGGCATGACCGTGATCTTACGGGACTATGCCGCTTTAACAACTAATGTTGGCACCAAGCAAATATAAATTTCTTCTACCTCATCAATAGACGAACACATTTGCTCGATTTTTCAAATTTTGCCCGTAATAACATGTTCCCTCCTTGACTAAGGGCAATCAGTGTGAAATTTGAACCATCATTTTCTGACAGTCTTTCCCTTGAATTCCAAACCATTTTAGCACAGAAATACGACGGGAACTGCGTCATTGACCCATACCATACCATTCGACACCAAACAATTCGGGCAAAAACGTATGGTAAGAGTGTTTTCTAATCACCTAATACAGCGGGATGGAATGCAAACTACATTATAGTAATTCAACCCATCAACCCAGCGTGTCCCAGAGAAAGTTTTGGGAACAAGTCGATTGGTTGGGATAGGGGCCAGAAAAGAAAACATGAGGCCCGTTCACCTGTTTCATGAACATTATAACGAATTGAGATAATCTGGATTTTTTTTGTCAATCATTTTCAAAGACTTGTGTGTTTCTTCGTAATCCAAAACACCGGGCGCTCAAAATTCATAGTAACATTCAACTCCCTGTTACAATTGATACTACTGAAGAAAATACGCTAGACCGAGGGCATGTTTTTGTAGCTATACCAAAGCCTTCCTCTGACTTCCAATGCTTTCTCAAGCATATATTGATTTCTCGAAAGGCTATCGGCTACATGTTTCATAGATTAGCATGGAATTTTAATCCCGATTTTAATTTTCCACCAACTGCACATACCCCTCATTCATGTCCATAACCTTCGAAATCCTAACGGTGACATATGGGTTGAATCGACTCATAGTCTGGAGTAGACAAGGATGTATAATTTACTAACTTTCCCTGTCGATGGCCAGCGCCGATAGTGTTGGGAAAAATGTGCGCTGCCGGATTCGATACCGGCGACGTCGTATTCAATGCACGACGCTCTTACAACTAAGCTATCAAACATGGTTTGGTTAGAGGACGATAGAATTATCTATAGGTGTTAGGTTCGCAAAGGTGTCCTTCGCTTTCCTATCGGCTAACATCAGAACGGTATCTTTACATAATACCCCTAAGAACTCATAGGTAATAGGGTTCGAAATATACAATCCTTATCTACTTAGCGCTACCCATTCCCTGAAACGGACAGGACCATGCAGCATTGACATGTGTATACATAAGTAGTTTCGTTTAAAACCTTATATCTCTCCCTTGAAAGTTTTGTAATTATAGCAACACCCGGGTCCCGGCTTTTTGTTCTTAACGCACTTTGGACTTGATGAGCTTAGTATAGTCAATCTCTATTATGAGGTTCCTTACACCCAAATTCCATCTCCATTGAAAAAAAAGGGGGAAAATAATACACAGTTACGGAACGCCAGATAAAATCATTAGTCTAATCCTGAGCGTTATTATAGTTTTTACTATAATAACTCCACTGGTATAACAGAGGAAAGGTAATGAAGGATATTTCTGCACAGTGAGAAAAAGATTGAAATCCATGAGTAGGCTAAAATATTGTCGTAAAACCTGTTTGATTACTTCCCATCGTCCGTGTAGTCCCTTACAACACCTAACCTGTTATCACTACGCCAACGCCCAGCGCATTATCACATTGATAAGGACTACTTACCATACATTGACGTTGGTTTGATCATGAATAAAGAGCTCTGCAAGAACCGAACTTAAAGAAGAACCGAAGTTAATACCCAGGGAAATCCTTGTAATTGGATTTAAGAGACTGTTTCTAATTGGGCCTATTGAATTCGGCGGGGTGAAATACATCAGACTGTTCGCGCTATCGCACACTGGCGTTACCCGACCACCGCCGTGTGAGTGTTACGGTTCCATGGGTGCTTAATTGTCAGGCGCGTAACCAGACCTGAGCCTCCATGGGGGCAAGACTCAAGATTTCCCTCATTTTTTCCGGCCCGCTTCGCTCGCCGTAGACCCATATTTTTTTTTTTCCAGACGTTTCAAAATCTGAGGGTGGGTGGGAATTACCACATCGACCGGGGCACCCACACAACACACTAAAACCTAATCACACTGATTTTCTCTCTTTCCTTCTCCTTCCCCTATTTCTTCTCTTTTCCGTTCCCTTCTCTTTTCGTCTCTCTTTCCCTTCTCCTTCCCCCTTTTCCTTCTACTCTCTTTTCCCTTCTCCTTCCTCCTTCCCCCTTTTCTTCTCTCTTTTCCCTGTCTACTTCCCCTTTCTTCCTCTTTTCCTCTCTCTATTTTTTTCCTTCTCCTTCCACCTTTTTCTGTCTCTCTTTTCGCGTTCTCCTTCACCCGTTTTATTCTCTCTTTTTATCCTCTTCTCATTCCCCTTTTCCTTCTCTTTCTCCCTCTTCTTCTTTTCTGTTCTCTTCCCCTTCTTTCTCCCTGTTCTCGTCCTCCCGTTTTTTTAGTTTTTTAGCTTCTCCGTCCCCCATTTTAGTTGTCCCCGTGGGGGGGCAGTCTCCCCCTCTGCACCCCCCGGCCGCTGGTTTACGCCACTGTTAATTGTGATTGTTTAAGTTCGTATTACGCAGGTAAAGGCGATGCGCTGATTTGCTTCGGTTCATATGTTCGACGGCATGTTTACATGCAAGATAAGGTAAGGAAGGGCACCCTCAAACGGAGATGGTCGTCCATCATAGACGGTGCAGTTACAGTCCGCCCCTTAACAAAAGGGGGCGCAAAATGAGATCACAACGGAGTTCCTAATAAATGGTTTTTGAGCTTTCTTTCCGCGGTCTGGCGCGCAACCACGGCCGCCTGATCGACAGTTCTGCAGTTCAATAAAGAGTTAAAGGTTTACTAAACGGCAGAAAATCAAACCCGGCTTTCTGTTTCGTCCCAAAGTGTAATGAAAATGTTGGCGGAATAAAACGTAGAAGGCGCTGATGGAGAAGCTGAACGGTTGAAACTGTCCCGACTACCGAAAACCCCTCCCTCTTTTCCCAAAAACAAAAAAAAAACCCAATCCTCTTTCCCCCCCAAAAAAACTCATATCCGTCCAAAAAAAAAAAAAAAAAAAAAAAAAAAGAGAATAAATCCCCCACCAACTCCCAAAAGAAGAAAGAATACATTCCCATTTCCGACAGAAAGAATACCCCCACCCCCTCCCAAAAAACGAATAACGCCCTCCCCTACCCACTCCAAACAAGAAAGAATACATTTTCCATTTCCGAAAAGAAATGGAAAAAACGATATTGGTGAGGAATATTTCACTCTCAGCAACTTTTACTTCATCAAACCAAGAAAAAGGCTTGTAAATCATGACTGACTGGCACCATATTGATTGACAAACGCGTGATGATATGCGGTACAAATCGGATGAGATCGCGGTCTCCAAAGAAAGTCTGATCTAACTATCAATAGGTAATTGCCAAGGGGGTGAAACGCCATTCAAACCAGTCTTCCAGTGCTGGGCGCTGAATTTGAATATTGCACGGAATAATATCAGTTTGGGTGCTGTATACACACATAATGGTCATTCCATACAAACATCCCCAAAATATCAGTTTGTTGGATTTGGGTGCTACTGGGTGGTTAAAAATTTTGTCCTCCCACCCTGTCCACACAACGAATGAAATGACACATCAGTCGTCTTGTTTAAAATAACCGCCTCTGAATACAACACTTTCACCTAAGCGCGCATTGCATTTGAGAAAAAGAGTATCGGAGTCGACAATGATCAAGGTACCCTATTATACACCTGGCCACCTCTAACACATACAGTAATTTGGTATCACTCACTGAGAAACCGATTATGTAAATGCAAAGCGGGCAACCACATAATGGTGGAAAGCGGAGGCACCATGCTTTCTATGTTGGTACTCTAATGTTTTTCTTTCTTTGTGGGTCCGGCAAAACATTAGCGATATCGTGAATTTCTTAAAGATTACGTAACGTTTTGCCTCTCTATCTAAATAGAACCGTCTTTTGGTATTGCGCCTTATCTCTCTAAATCCTTATTAATTGGACTTATCGATGAGGTAATTAGTTCGGTCTTCGAACATTTCGGTCTTGCAAGGAATGCAGAAGAACCACAACGACTTCCACAATCCGATTTTTAATCTGTTATATCCATTCAACCCGCATAAAAAGGAAGGGATTCAAAAAGCACCCTTTGATCATAATCCCTCTGCCGCAATTGATTATCGGCAAGGAATCATGACTGTAGAATTTTTTTTGAAAACTATGTCCGAACACCGTAAAATTGTAAAAGTATATTGCATATTACACATGTTTCGGCTGTCTCCGGTGTGTTTTTGTGTTGTTTTTTGTTTATATAAGAGTTAAATGACAACATCGTTATGAATTAACCTATACCTTACTGCCCAGTACTGCCCATGTGAAAAATAAAGGATAAAGTTGACTAAATTTAAAGTTGGAGGACCGGTGGGGGGGGTGTCCTTGGATTTTCGGTTGGGCAACCCATGCATCTCGTTCCAGGGGTTCTGAAAGTGACCTCTTACGGGACCAATTTTCAGTTAAAATAACCCGGCCCCTAATTGGACCCGCTTTGGTGAAGTATACTAGTTTTCAGTGAAATTATGCCCTAAGGGTACAGCAGTAATATGAAATCCTTACTGTGCTTTTTCAATAGATTTTCCCACTAGTATTATCCCAGTATATACTCTCTTTGGATATTAACACTTAAATGTATTATTACACATCTTACTTGAAGGCACAGTATTTTTGATTAATATTGTAAACATTAATTTTTCACTGTACTGTATTTTTTACATACTTATTTTATATTGTTTTGGCTTTAGGCATATTCTATGATGAAAAAATAAAAAATTGATTGCAGATTAAAGGTAATTTGCAGTGAGATTATGGGCCGCTTGCGGGAGGTGTTCCTCAATACTGAAAAAAGGTGCTTTTGATTCGATTATTAATCTATTATTGCACAGCATTTATTAAACCTATTTCAATTGATCATAGCGCTATCAAACAACTTTAAAAATACCTTAGGTTTACATTTGGAATAACATAGAAAATCATCAACAACAGCAAAATCGAATATACAACTCTTAAAAATAATCATGAGTACCAGGCAACATGATTAAAATCGTACATTCAGATGGGAAAACGTGAGTTTTTAAGGGCTTTAAACCTTTAACAGAAGATAACGACGACAATGGAGATAGGGAGTTCCAGAGGCGCGGTCCAGCAAACAAAATGCTTTGGTTCATTCACACCACTAAATCTGGTCCCATTCGTTCCTGTCACAAATGGGCGAGATGAGATGCAGTACATCGGGTGAGATCGCGGTCTCCTCTTATCTGAACTATCCTAGTAATTGCCAGGGGTAAACGCATTCAAAACCAGTCGTCCGTGCTGGGCGCTGACATTTTGAATATTGCACGGAATAATTATCAGTTGGGTGCTTGATACACACATCAATGTCAATTCCATACAAACAATCGCCAAAATATCAGTTTTTGGATGTGGGTTGCTACTGGGTGGTTAAATTTTGTCCTACCCATGGCCACACAACGAATGAAAATGACACATCAGTCCGTCTTGATTTAAATAAACCGCCTCAATGAATACATCTTTTCACCTAAGCGCGCTTGCAATGAGAAAAAGAGTATCTGAGTCACAATGATCCAGGTACACTATTATTACACCTGCCACCCTCTAACACATACATTATTATGTATCACTACCGATTGTGTATCTGCAACGGCACCCACAGTAATGTGGAAGAAGCGGAGCAGCCATGCTTTCTATTGTTTTTGGTACTCTATGTTTTCTATTGTGGTCGGCAAAACATGCGAGACGGGGAATTTCTTAAAGATTACTGAACGTTTTGCCTCTCTATCTATATAGAACCTCTTTGTAATTGCGGATTATCTAATCTAAACCTTATTAATTGGCTTATCGATGAGGTAATTTAGTTTCGGTCTTCGAACAGTTCGGTCTTGCAATGGAATTCCAGAAGACCACAACGACTTCCACAATCGATTTTAATGCTGTTATCCATTCACGCCGCACAAAACGAACGGATTCACATCGACCCTTTGATCATAAACCCTCTGCCGCATCGATGATCGAGAGTCAATCATGACTGTAGAATTTTTTTGAACTATGTTCCGAACACGTAAAAGTGAAAAAGTATTTGCATCTTACCACATTTTTCAGGCTGTCTCCGGTGTGTTTTGTTGTTGTTTTTTGTTATATAATAAGTTAATGTACATCGTTATGAATTACCTTTACTGCCGGCCGGACTGCCAGTGTGAAAATAAGGATGAAGTGTGACTACATTTGAAAGTTGGACCGGGGGGGGGGGGGTCTTGGATTTTTCGTTGGGCACCCATGCATGCTCGTTCCAGGGGTTCTGGAAATGACCTCTTACGAGGAGACCATTTATTTTCAGTTAAAAATATACCCGGCCCTATTGAGACCATCTTTGGTGAAATTATACTAGTTTTTAAGTGAAAATATGCACCTAACGGTACAGCAGTAATATGACCGCCTTGTACTGTTGCTTTTCCATAGAATTTTACATTATTTATCCCAGTTTATAGTCTCTCTTTTGATATTACACTTATAATGGTATTATAACCACTTTACTGTATGCAAGTATTTTTTAGGTAATATTGTAACCATTATTTTTCACTGTAATGTATTATTTTACATACTTGATTTATCAGATTGTTTTTGCTGTATGCATATTCTATGATGAAAAAAATAAAAAAATTGGATGTTGAAGATTGAAAGTAATTTGCAGTGAGATTATGCCGCTTGCGGGATGTGTTCTCAATACATGAAAAAAGGTTCTTTTGATTCGATTATTAATCTTATTATTGCACAGCATTTATTAAACGCTATTTCAATTGATCATAGCGCTATACAAAAACACATTTAAAAATACCTTAGGTTACATTATGATAACATAGTAAAATCATCAACAGCAAAATCGAATATACAACTCTTAAAAATAATCAATGATACCAGGCAACATGATTAAAATCGTACATTCAGATGGGAAAACGTGAGTTTTAAGGGCTTTTTAAACACTTTAACAGAAGATAAACGACGAATGGAGATAGGGAGTTCCAGAGGCGCGGTCCAGCAAAACAAAATGCTTTGGGTTTCACACCACTAAATACTGGTCCCATTCGTTCCTGTACAAAATGGGCGAGATGAAAACGTCATTTTCTCCTCAATGGAACATCTCAGACCTTAAAGCTAACATTCTGCTTGAAGATCATCATATCTCCTACCCAATCAATCATGAAATTAGGGTAGTAATCCCCAAAATTTTCGATCTACTGGACCGCGAAGACCAGCATGCACCGTGGATCCTGGAGGTCACAGCACTTTTTCAGTCAGGTGTTCCCTGTAAGAATACGGTTAAAATGTTTGTCGGATCAAAAATTACCCTACACCAATATGACAACCTTTTTTGATGTCCCTACATATTTTATACTAAATATGATTAGCAACCATGATTTGCAACCAGATCTCGCCTTTTCTCTCAGTTTTAGGGTATACGTAGGCGAGGGTACCAAAAACACACCTCATCTTCAGTGGGGGCTGGAACTTACCTGTTTCTCACGTAATTTACTGGTGTGAATCCTTTGTCACCAATTGATCGACAGGTTCAAGAAACGCACAATAAGCGGAAGAAATTGACGGCAGCTTTCAGCACGCTGCGTACCGACGAGTATGTATTTTCCTTGAGACGATCGTCACAGTTTTGATAATAGAGTTCACATGAACCTTCATAAGAAAGTGGTTGATAAAAAAAAACTAACCAGTTCGTATTGGGATGATAGGAAGATCTATATCACCGATTTGAAGAGATATATTGCTCAACTTCAAGAACAGATTGTAAGGCGATGCTGAAGCAGTGGCGTAGCCAGAGGGGGGGGGGGCGGGGGGGCACGAGTGCCAACCCGACCGACGATGTTTTGTCGGTAAATCACTGTCCGCGGTACATTCGTCTAAAAGCTGTAAGCTGTTATTTTTGTTAGCCGCCGTGGTGCATGATAGAGCTTCATGAAAAATTTGGTTGACTGATATCTAACTAGCTGCCTGTTAGTATGTTGTATTGGCGAACATTTAGTTTCTCTCCTGTGTATTTGCCCCCTCTTCAGAATTGGAGCGACGGTTTTGGGTCAAGCGGCAAGCGTACAGCCGCGAAAAAAAAATTGTCGGTAAAATACACGGGTCGTGTTACATTCCCAAATCTGCTTCACCTCGTCAACAGAATCCTGGCTACGCCAACTATGCAAGAAATAAAACTCTGGTTTGCTATAGTTCAGTTTCAGCATGTTTCTTGTTCATCCATTCATGGATATCATTAATGCACAATCTGTTAAATGCTATCGCAGCACCGTTATGTTTTTTGGACTGAAGGCCAGATAAAGTTGGATGTCATCAGCGTACATGTGGTAATTGATACCATGCTTTCAAATAATGTTACCGATGATATTTGTATATAAAACAACGAAAAGTGGTCCAATAACCGATCCTTGAGGTACACTAAATTTAAACTTATTACAAGACACACCAGCCGCCTTCGACACACACAGATCACCTCCAACAGAAACACGGTAGTACCGATCACGGAGGTAGGATGAAATCCACTGAATCGCCATATCAGTAATATTGAAAATGGACGACAAACAATCAAGAAAAAATTGATGATCTACGGTGTCGAAAGCACCTGAAAGGTCCAGTAGATTGAACCATAGGCAGGCATGCAAAATCGAAATGCACGAATGCACACAATAAACAGTGCATAGAGTACAGCAAAATAGGATTACACATACACATATAAACAGAACCCAACTAAAGGAAGTGGGAATTGTATGGGCCTACAGCATTATAAAAGCATAAAACACATTGAGGCGACCTTAATAAGTTAATTGGTGGATAACCACAAAGAAAGTCCAGAAATTAAGTACTAAAACTTTTCAAGAGGAACTTCTTAGAATGTTTGCACTTGCTGATCAATTCAGTTCTACTATTAAAAGTGATGGACTTGTCAGACGTTATGATAAAGAATTTTCCCATAGGCAAAGTTGACAGCGTTTAGAATCATTGGAGTATTGCTTAGAGTGTTTCAGAATTGCTTTCGTGGTTTCCACCCACTGCGATGTAGCGGAATCATGCCGACTTCTCATTGGCTACCAGCTGTGGAAGTTCTTGTGGAGACACTGGCCGTTCAAAATCAATTGAGGGGGGTTTACCGATTTTACTAACTTACACGGCCTTTAATGTCATGTTCAATGTCATTATCCATAAGGTGCCAGATATATTTGCTAAGTGCAGTTTGTTTCCTCTTGTGATTCAAATTGAAAGATGATTTGTGGTTATTCCACCTGGTTTTGAATGTAGTATCACATCTATCTATCAAACGGCCGCAGCCGAGATGCTGTTCACCATGTAACGCCAAATGTCCCTGTTTGTCATTAAAGGCTGACTCAGAGATTCCCGATGAGGGCGCACTCAATTTTCAAACAAATCGTGTTTTTTGCATGTACATAATGCTTGTCCATATACTAAACATTGTGTGAAATAACTAAGCTCAAAACGAAGTCCTTCATATAGAAAATCACAATGTTGTTATAGACGGTATCTTATGGCACTGATATACTGTGCATAAATGTTTTCTACATGGAAACGGAAAATCCGATTTATCTCTAACTTTGGAATTGAACATTTCAGGTGACTATCCAGATGACTATTTTTAATTTCTACTCAAAATCATTATATTTCGAAATCTCTGAGTCAGCCTTTAAGTTGGGGATGTCAGATGGATCCTGCTGGATGTCTCGAGCAATCACATCAATGTCGTATTAAAGGGGGGACGACCCCTGTTTTTGGCACGGTACCTTTCACATGTGCTGCCCCGTCTGAGAATACCTGATCAAACGCACGACCAGTGACCACAAATCGTGCAGGCGATAAATTGGAGGATATCTCCATATATCTGTGCTTTGTTCATCTTGTGCTCACGCCAGATATTCTTTGAACTCTCGCCAAGAAGCTTGTGTAGGTGTCCATCCAGTCTATCCTGTAGCACTTCATTCATGGTCCCTGTCTCAACTCCATAGATCAGTATACTCTCTACACAGGCTCAAAATAATTTCATCTGTTGCGTTGAGAAACCAGATTGCCATAAGTGGTGTAGTTTATTGCAGGCATTCAAGCTTATCCTTTTCGTGACACGAAGTCAGCAAAATAGGATCCTAGATACTTGAACTTCTTGACCTCTTTGAGTTGGCTACCATCTGTAGTGCAGATAGGTTGATGATCATCTTCCTCATTGACGGTCATATATTCCGTCTTCTTGGCATTTAGATGTAGCCGACTTTGTCTGCAGCATTCTCGAGTGCTGTTAATAGATCTTGTGCACCACATATCAGATCAGCTGTTAGAGCTAGATCATCTGCGTAGCCAAGGTCTGTGAGATACTGACTTTGGTGACGTCTAGAACGCTCGGGTTTGATGGTGAGATCGTTCATGATGTCAAGACTCTGTCTGAGGATGTAATCAACCACGACTACAAAGAGATAGGGAGCAAGAGTATCTCCTTGGAGGATTCCAGTAGTTGTTATGAACTCCTTTGTGGGCCCATCCATGGTCTGCACAAAGCTATAGGGTTATCATACATGATGGCAATTGCCTTGACAGTCTCATCTGGGACACCGTAGTTGGCGAGAATATGCAGCATTACATCCCTGTTTACACTGTCAAAATCTTTGGAAAATCTACAAACATAATTGAGGCTTTTCTCTTGGAAATTCTCAACTCTTCTATGATCCTTCTGAGGGCAAGTATCTGGGGTAGTGTTGATCTGACTTTGCGAAAACCATTCTGGTTCCGTCTGAGAATGGGATCTAAAGCTTTGGGTCCCCCACTACCTTCCTCCAGTCAATTGTTTTCATGGGATCTCAAGCTTGGAGGGGGTTTACTCTGCTCTGACGATAATTTATCTGGCTCCTGCAAGAGACAATTCTGTGATCAGACTTAACAGCTTCAAAAGTGTTGTAGGCTCTTGAGTTCTTAATGCTGTTAATCCACTTCTTTCTGACCAGAATATAGTCCAGTTGGACAAGTTCTCCATTGGGGCGGCGGTGTGTCCACAGTCTACCTGCTTAATTTTGGTATCTTGTGTTAGTGGCAACAAGGTTAAATTGTTCCATGAAGTCCTTCAGGTACATTCCATTTCTGTTGGACTCATTGTTGCAAGTGAACAGCGCGTCATCAGGCCCAAGCTTAGCATTGTTATCTCCAGGGATGTACAGAAGATTATGGGCTGGAACTGTACTGGTGGCAGTGGAAAGTTCATGGTAAAAGTGAGAGACAGTTTCTTCTGGATAGTCAATTGTGGGGGCTGTAACAGCAAATGAATGTTGTTTCAGGATTACCCATCAGTGTAAGCTTCAAAATGCGCTCATTAAGGTTGACAAGGTTGGCACATGACTTGACGGCCTTTGGTGATAAAAGAAACCCCACAACTCCTGTAGCTGCATTTCTCTTGTTCTTCCAGGCAGAGGCTGTAATAAGTGCATAGCCACGGATATTCTCCTGTAGTAGAGGTTCACTGTGCACAATGCGGTTTTCTTGTATGCAGATGACATCAATGTCATATAGTTGTGCTTCATGTACGAGTTCTTCTTTCTTGGCTGTTGTCGATAGTATCTGGACATTAAATGTGCTGATGATGAAAGCATTTTTGCATCTATCAAAGTTGTCCATGCATCTTTTGTCAATATCAGGGTTGGACCGTCCAGTAGGCTTTAGGACCAACCCATCATGCGTATTAGTATAGACCAATGTTGACTCAGGAAGCACAGACTTCAAATCAGGGGATTTAACCCTGGTGCTAGCTACGTTGTAAACTATTCATCTTGTCAATTAGCTAAATATTAGCTGGGATTCGCCAGGTCTCCAGCACCCTTTTCTGTTGGGGGAAGGTCCCTTAGCCTTTGTCCTTCACGGTGACACTCTGCAAGGCAGCAGGTGCCTTTTCTGTCAGGGATGTTCCTTAGCCTTTTTCGCAACACGAACCATCCTACAAGCAGCAGCAGGTACTATTTTACCATAGTTGGGTTGTGACATAAATACCATGGAGCCTAACTAAAGGCGACTCAGAGATTTCCCGATGAGGGCGCCCTAAAATTTTCAAACCAAATTGTGTTTTTGATATGTAACATAAGTGCTTGTCCAGCTTATAATAATCACTGGTGAAATAGCTAAGCTCAAATCGAAACCCTTCATTTAGAAAAATCACCTCTTTGTTTAAAAATTCCGGGTTATACACAGTATCATATGGAATGTAGATGAACATAAATGTTTACTGCATACAAAACGAAAACTCTGATTCATCTCAAAAATTGGTATGAGCATCTAGGGGAATATCTTTAGTTCTAGGTGACTTTAATTTTAATGAATATATTAAAAAAAAATTATATAAAAACTCTGAAGTGTAGGTTTAACTAATATAGGGAGCAGCCTGAAGGAGTTGTCACAGCACCAGTTGGCACCCACACAGTTTATTTACCAAAAACAAAAGAGAGGTGGAGGATTGCTGTCTCCATCTGTCGGAAAAGTATCCACATAGTACGATGTAAACCTTGGAGTCTTGATCGGTGGTGACAGTAGCATGGTAGAAGGACAGATTACTTTAACTTGGCAATTTCCTTTCAATGGCAGTTCTCACGACTGTTACAGTTACAGGTTTCGGTGGGGGGTGCCTATTTTTATGAAGGATGGAATTATTATGATTGTTAATGAGCGTACTCATTCTGTCCATGCAACTATAACTGACCTTAACATTTATTCCGGTTGAAGATTTTGTTGGAGTGAGGTACTGCCCTTCGGAAAATGTTTATCTATGAGGTGAAGGAATTTTTTGCCAACACTAGTTAGAAGAAACGTTCTTGCTGAAGGGGGGGGGGGATTATACCAAATGATGTTCCGGCTGCGTTTACGGTTATTATCTATCTTACAAGGTGTATTCCGCGGTTCAAATTGAGAAGTTAAAGAGACTTTGAATTTCCGGGAGTCTGTCTGGGTCTAGCTATGGATTAATTGAGCTCAAGACACCAGTCAACGTATGTTCAGAAACAAACAAATTGTGACAAGAGCCAATCTGAGGATAAACAATCAACCAGCGACAAAAAAAGGCCAATTGTTGAGATAGCCAAAAAATTATGACCGGACAATGCCAAATAGGGACGATCACCAAGTGCGACAATTAAAGACAAGTTATGATAGGTGTTAGTGAAAACGAGGCTGTCACAGATGAAGACGTAGCCAAAATGTATCGAGATCTGGAAAAGCTGGTAAACAAGAAGCAGTTGTGATGTGAGAACGTCAATTTTAGAGAAATCAGTTGGGATCTACTCCAGTCATCGTCAAAAGAGGCGAGCAATTTCTCGAGATAGTACAAGATCAATTTCGGACACAAACACGTTCATAAGCAACCAGGAAGGAAAGTCAATTTAGACTTGGTATTTTCCTGAGAGCCTAATATGATCGAAGACCTTCCGGTTATTGGAAAAGTTTAGGAAAAAAGTGTGACAATAGTATTTAGAGTATATGATCTGCAGTGTACAACTTGAGACAACATCTTATACTAGGGGAACTACAACAAGGTGATTATAGTGCTCTGAAGAGTAGACTAAAAGTATAAGATGGGAAGAAGAATTTACTGGTTGCAAACAAACAACAAGCAGGACCAAATTACATTGCATGAAAATGAAAACCCCTATTAGAAATATGTTCCCTATGAAAAAAACACATTAGCCCGACAAAAAATAAATGGATTGACTCGGGCTTACAATGAAAGCAAAATCCGTAAAAAGAGGAAAGCTTGGATAGAAAGTACAAAACATACGGCAGCGAAAAAGATCACAAATACTATAAGTCGTGCGAAAAAGAAGCAAAGAAGAAGATTCGTGAAGCAAAGTTTAGCTTTGCAAAAGAAGATGGCATGACGACTCAAGCGTAACCCCAAAAGCTTTTACTCATACACAAGATCCAAAAGGAAGTTGTGAGACACCGTAGGGCCACTGAAAAATGAAAAGGTGATGTTAGTTGATGTTATACCACCAGGCAGAGAGACAGCAGAGGAACTTAACAAGTTCTTTACATCAGTATTTACAGACGGATTGGTGAACCACCACCGGCAAAAAATGTTTCGTGGGACGCTGAACTGAAACTTACAGATATCATCGTAACCCAGAAGAGGTAGAAACGATTTGCAAGAGTTGAAACCCTTCAAAAGCAGCTGGCCCAGGGGGACAATTATATCACCGAGACTACTAAGAGAGTTAGCAAAAGAACTTGCAAAGCCGCTAGCTTGATTTAATGCCCATTCTCTTGAAGAAAAGCCACGTCCAGAACATATGGAGAACTGCCAAATGTAACACAATCTTCAAAAGGGAGACGACACAGGCTGGGAACTAACGCCTCGATTAGTTTGACATCAGTTGTATGTACAACCCTGGAAAATGATCATCCGTGACCGTATACAGGACACCTTCAGAAATACCAACTTCATAAGGATACCAACTGATTCAGGAAAGGAAAAATCGTGTACAACAAAACTATTTTGCATATGGGTATGTTACAAACACGCAGCTGAAAACCTGCCCGTGAGTTATCTACCTTGACCTAGCAAAAGCCTTTGAACAAGGTCCCACACAGAGACTAATAAAGAGAAACTGCAAGCACACGGGATTGATGGGCAAACATTAAAGTGGATCTAAGCTTGGTTAGCAATAGATATCAGCGAGTTGTTATGTCAGGGAGCCAAGTCAGAGGAAAGTGCAGTCCAAAGTTTATGTCGTCCAAGGATCAGTTCTGGCCCCCTTGTTTCCTAGTATTTAGAATGATTGGAGGATGAACAAATGTGAAGTGAGGAAGTTTGCTGAGGACACAAGCTCTCAGGTCAGTTGCCAAACGAACGAAGACATACAACAACTACAAGAAGATTTAAACAAACTTACTGAGGTGGGCAGAACTTGGAAAGACCGTCAAATCTAGTAAATGCTTGTATGAATGTTGGTTATAACAACCCTCACCATGAATATCAAATGAATGGGAAAACCCCTCAACAGTACCCAACCGAAGAAAAAGATCTTGAGTATGGATAAAGAATGACCCTAAAGTTGTCAAACAGTGTGCCGAAGCAACAAAGAACGGCAAACCAAACCCTTGGGATGGTAAAACGCTCATTCAAGTACAGAAGTCGGAAATACTCATACATCTTCCTACAAGTCGCTAATTAGACCCACACCTAGACTACTGCATCCAAGCATGGAGCGCATCTAAGGAAAACATAGCCTTATTAGAAGGAGTACAGAGAAGGACAACCAACTTTTCTCAAGTATCAGGCATCTTCTTAGGAAGAAAGACTTAGAAAGCTCCATCTTATGACAATAGAAGACAGACAAAGAAGGGCAGACTTACTCCAAGTTTGTAGAATTTTCAACAATATAGACAAAATCAACCCACAGACATCTTTCAGCTTCCCCAAACCAGAGCACAAGAAGGACACTCCTCAAAATTCAGAACAGCATATGAAATCGACATCAGAAAATATTCCTTCAGTCATAGAGTCATTCAGACTGGAATAAACTTCCACCATCAGCAGTACATGTAACATCTCTCAACAGCTTTAAGACCGAATTCACATTAGTCATTTTTGGGTTACTAAGGGCAAGAGAGCCCCCTCACCCTTTGCGGCACTACAGTCTACCTTGGTCTTACCTACAAGATAGTTAGGGTGCGGCGCTTTCAGTAGTTCAGTAAGTTCATATCCGGCATCATTGAGCGTTGCTTGGAATGGTGGCTTGGTTGCAATTGAATTGGACCCATCATCACTGGATATAGTGGAAAGCCTTTGGTTGACTGATTAGTATATAGTTTTTAGACATTTAGAAGGATGGTTGGATTTCCTGTTTGACATATGAATGGTGTTATTTGGTTTAGAATATGGTCGGAAGTAATCGTTGCTCAGATTTCAAAGTGACTCCAAAAGTTAAAGCCGGCCGGGCACATTTTCACAAAATATGAAATTTTCTTCTCTTCAGTTTGCTCTAAAATGATAGTCTAGCATTGGAAGAACAGAGATATATTTTACACATAAAAAAACAATACCCCAAAACAGATAGGGACATTGATGTGATAAGCTCCAGGTAATTTGTAGGCCACTTTTAAGTTTCCCATAACTTTAATCAAAAATGTGTATATTACATGAATATTTTTTGACTCATCATACTCACTGATATATAAAACCACAAAGGTTATAGACCGATCAAACAGTCATAGCGTGGGAAACATGCATCGGCGTGCGTGTTCTTTGTGTTTAAACGCCATTTTTCGTCGTCTCCTGCTGAATTTAAACGGACGTCGCCGGCGACCCTCTAAAATTACAAAATCGGTTCTGTTTACCCATAAGGCGCTTATTTAGGGGGCGGGTAGGTATGGGGAGTGTTTTGTGGGATAGATAGTATAGAAAGAGGTTAGGGATAGAGTAGGATGTATCGGATTGATATATGGATAGGAATGTTGGAAATAAAGGCGAAGTAGTGATGAATGGTGGATGGGGGCTGGTAGGATGGGGAGGGTTGGAAGATAGTTTAGATAGAGGTTATGGGATAGCTAGGATTGATTATGATGGTATGGTTGGGAAAGATAAGCGAAGTAGTGTATAATGGTGTATGAGTGCTTATTGGTAGGATGGGGAGGGTTGGTAAAGATATTCTAGATAGAGTTTATTATCTCTAGTATTGCTATGCTTTGATATAATTGCTTGCGAAATATAGACGAATAGGGTCGGATGGTGATGGGGGCTGGGTATGATAGGGAGTACGTGTTGGGAAAGATAGTATAGCTAGGAGGTTAGGGATAGGACGATTGATGGTTGGGAAAAGAAAGGCGAATTAGGTAGGAATGGGGAGGGGGCTGGGTAGGGTGGGGAGTGTTGGGAAAGCTAGTATAGATAGGAGGTTAGGATAGATATGATGGATAGGAATGGTAACTACGCTTACTTCGCCTATATCTTTCCAAACCATCGGATGGTTGGGAAAGATAAGCGAAGTAGGGTAGGGATGGTGGATGGGGCTGGGTAGGATATGGAGTGTTGGGAAGATATATCGATAGGATGTTAGGGATAGATAGGATGGATAGCAAAGTGCTAAGATGGGTGGGAAAGCTCGGCACAGTAGGGTAGAAATGGTGGATGGGGGCTGGGTAGGATGGGGATTGTTGGGACAGATGGTATTGGCACGCCCATAGTTTAACATTTTTTCTTTGGTTATAATTTGATGGTGTTCCCTTGCCTAAGAAATGAGAACAAATCGATCTGTTCCAGTCCTGGACTATAAAATAATTCCTTTTTGACTCTAATCTAAATCTTGTGCGAGTTGACGAAGATCATGGCCTAAAACAGGCATTCGGAGCGGAAAATGTCCATTAACAATTTGTGTACCCGAACCATGGGAAATTCCCTTTGAGATACGTACATGCGCTGGCGTTGTGTACGAATCCCTGTTTATGGGATCCAGGAGTGCAATGGTTTTGGGGTTGTTAATAATAAAAGGGCTGTGTTTGATATTAGAGTTTATGCGGCATGCGCATGGCTAATACAGAGCGTATAGCTTCTGTAAGCCATGGCGCGTATGTTCAAGGTAATTATGTTTATAGATTACTTTTGCCAGGGGAAGTTTCTGGAGTTTTGAGTTATGCACAGGTAATTTAAACAGAAAGATATTGATGTGAACTTTAATAGCAGTGACTATGAAAACAGTGGCAACGGGCGTGGGCCTGGGGTCCCTTAACTGTTGAGTAATTTAAACACAACTTACAATGTAACGATTATTACACTGCGTAGGCCTATTATTTCATGGCTGTAGTCCATAATTTAACAATTTGAGGTGGAATTGTGTTAGGACTTGATAAGCCTGTGGTATTGTCTTGTAGTATAAGCCAATTTAGAATTTGTGCAACGACGTCTGTCATATAGCCTTTGCCTAGACTCTTTTTCAAGTCCATTTTTTTCTAATATGGAATTGAGATCACTGCCTATCTCCTCCACGTAGACAGGTCGAAAAAAATTATTTTTCTAAAATATCTGGTTTACAAGCCCATTTTTGAATTTTTGTCCCAAGTCCATTGGTATTAAATAAAAAAGCACTCAGTCAACGAGAGAAAGAACTTCAAAGGTGTTTCCTGGCAAAAAAAGCAATGTCGTCATGCCGTCGCGAGGGACTCCACATGGTGCAAAATGTTGCACCCTCAAAATCAGTGATCTTCAAGATCGTAATGCGGAACTACTACTTGACAGAAAAGAGGTAAGTTTTACTACTTACCTATCCACATCAACCAAGAAACTTCCTGATATTTTTGAGGTTTGGGGTCGAACTCGTCTACCTTTGCCTATAGGCCCCCTAAGATTCTGAGTTTTGACATGACATAGTTGAAAAATAAAGAAGCTAAAAAAAATCCCCTCACCAATAGAAAGCACTTAAACAGTGTACCTTCAATACAACCAATTAAAAGCACAGCTGAAATTCATCACCTGAATTCTGGATGTAACAAAGTTGAGTGTGTCAAATTCGGAACCCCCCCAATGTTATTGTCGGCAAGGTAAGTTTTTGGCCTCCAAATCACCATTTTTGATTCTCAATGGTAAACAAATCACCTACGATGAGATACCCAAGACTCTTAGGAGAACCCCGATGCTACAAATCAGTTAACAGTTGCTATAATGGATCAGGCAATGGTCGAGTTAGAAGCATGCGTTCCATGCCATTCTTTGCGTTGAGATGACCAGTCACATGGACCATGGTGATGGTGTCACCGAGGCCGTATAGCTTAGCATTGATGTTAAATGTTTCAAATTCATGCGTGACATGACAATGCTACTATTACTGTTTCATGGCTATCACTAAAGATGCCATTAATTTTGCATTGATTTGAATTTTGAACTGTTTTGAAAACATTGGAAGATTAGCTCTTACCCCGATGCCTGGTAATACGGGCATTTAAAAGTACACACTATGACTTTGAACTGCATTGAAAATAGTCTTTAACTTCTGCGGCCTTCACATACATTGAAACTATCTTTACTACTACAGAACCACGTGTATAGTCTCACATCTTGATCGATTCGCTTGTGACAACGGATGATACAGAATGCTTGCTGCTTTGCCGTATGTAGTTATAAACGGTACGAGATGAATAGTTTGGTGTCCACGTGTCCAGGTACCAGGTCACGTGTCAGGTAGCAGGTATCCGTTTGCTCTTCGGGGCGACCGATATATATAAATCCGAACTATGGTTAATCAAGTCCTGTATATGAACCTCTGCCCAAAGTTCTATTATTTTTTTCCAAAAGACACCGTTTATTACATGTCTAAACGGACAAAATTACCTTGTCCCTACTGATTCACAAACGCGTACGATGACGCATACTCGGTTGTTTTTTTCGCAAGTAGGGATAACGTACGTCATTTTACCTTAATGCCCCCGAAGAAAAATAATAAACCATCAATGCCGTGACGATCATCAAATCTTTATTTTTTCCAAAAATTGGCTGTTTTCCTAATAAATTCCTTTTAAGATTCAAAGCATCTGTATAGTGTTCTTTAATAATTATATATATTCCATTTCCCCCCCGCACGAATGTGAAAAAGATGGGCCATAAGTCTACAAACTGAAACATAGTTCATACCGGCTAAATACCCTTAACCGTGGACTGTAATGAGGAGACGGATCCCCGTTTTAGTTTTAGAGGCTTAACACGCCAACTTGCCGCGCGCGGCTGGGGGGTTATGCGTCCAGATTCTGTACCTGGCTTCACTGTTTTGTTTTAAATGTGAAACACCCTGACGTGTATGCTGGAGCTTGCGGACGCGTGGGATCTATATTAAGGCCATATTCAGGGTGAATCAAGTTGTCTTTGTTACATTGTACTGTTTGATGGTTTGTTTTTTTTGAATATTCATTGAGGAACACGATGATCTAGCTGTCTGGATCAGAAACCCGTTTTTCTTTCTCTGGAGCGGAACTTTTTTGGTTGCTCAGATGGTCCGTTCGGGTCCGAAGTAATGTTTTATTCATGATGCTTGATCAACAAAATCCTTTCACCAGGAATAGTTGGACATCTCTCGTTGCTGACGATCTGAATGGAACGTAATTGATACTTGTGTGATGAACATGCTCTTCTGTTTTAGTTTAGTATATACATGTAAATCTCCCCGTCCTTTGCTGTAGTTTTAGTAGTCCGGGGAAAAATAAGTAACAGCTCTCCCCTTTTCTCTCCACGCCATTTGAGTTATTTTAATTGTGCCTTCTGTTCTCGCTACGCTACCCTATCTCTTTCCCGAGTTCTTCCTGTCTCCGAATTAAATCAAAAATGACTACAAAATAAACTGAACTGGTAAACAAAATGTATAACTTTTCTTCTTTCGGAGTAACAAAATATATTTAATAATTAAACATTCAAGTAATCCTAAGTGTAACTGATGCAAATCATAAAATTTAACATTCATTCATGCACTTAAACTCAACAAGCAACGTAATTCTTCAAAATAAATAACATCTTAATTTTAAATTAAGTCTCCAAATAAATTTACTGACAAACCCAGTGCAAGGAGATCAGCAAAGAATCATGGGATAAATCCCATGTTCGTAGATCAAAGATTTTACTGTTTCTGATCTTCCGACACAGGGGTTAAGCCAGCAGAAACAGAAAACAAATCTTATGGAAACAAATTAAATTTCCCTTAAACTCAGACGTAACAAATTAATAAAAATAACTCTGAATCAAAATCACTCAAGCACAGGTTTGATTAAGACAACCAAATTTTAACAGTAAACTCGTGTTTCAGTGAAACCCTCACAAAACAATCCCCCAAAAATAGAGTTACAGAATTACAAAATGTTAAACAAGCCGGATTAAATAATAAAAAGACAAAAGACAAATTAACTTCAATGAAGTTAATTCACAGTTTACCAGGCATCAATAGGCTGGCATGATCTTACCACACGACCCATTAATAAACGTACATTAATAAAAATTGTCTCACTTTGTTAATTAATGGTCGCGAAATAAGATTATGCCAGTCAACTTTGGATATTTAGAAAATCTTTCCAGTGCTTGATTAATGTAGAATCAAATAACTTGTTTCAACAAACTGGGAATTATAGGCCTACTTATTACCAATTGAAAGGAAACAAATTAGAGAAATAACCAATTGGTATATTGCAAAAATAAAGTTTCAGATAGTAATTTAAAATTCAATCAATAGAAAATCAACCGAAACTTTCATCTACCAAAACTCAAAGGCTATCTCAACAGTTTGTTAAAACAACTGGAGAGGAAATTAACAGGCCTATACAAATATCTTAATTCCCAGTTTTGATAAATGAAATAGAAATGAACTCCATAGATTCCGACAACAAAAATATCTACATAGATTATAATTTGGGTGCAAAATATTAATAACGAAAATTACAATTCAAAATCAATGATTTTGCAGAAAAACTAGTCTGTAAAAGAGATCAATGTAATTTTTTAACGCAAGAAACAATCAAAACAATATTTTAAATTCATTGGTCAAAATCTTAGTAGCAGCCAAAACTGGATCTTAGGCTCGATCGCAATTAAACTTTCAAAAAGAAATCTTAAACTAACAGATTGATCAGTTTACAACAAAATTATTTACAACAAAAATTTCACACGAGATCGGTCTGAGCCAGCTCAAGCAAATAATGACACAATTCAAATAGACACAATAAGTTCTTAAAAGCTCAGATTCCCGTTCTTTGTTTCATGTCCGTTAAATCTTTTCACCTATAATGCACGTACAACTTGCTTTGGTGTCATCATTTATGGACTGGTAAACGGACTTCGGATAAACTCTTGTGGTTGTCAGACTTACAGTTTCATCACGGAACAGATGATCAACAACAGGAAATCGGTTGATCACGGATATCTACGGTGATTATTTTACACCGACTAACTAAACTACAGCAAAGGACGGGTGATTATTTTACACCACCTATAATTAAACACTAGAATTCGCGGTTCTCGGCTTTCGCGGTTTGTGGCGGGATACCAGGTTAGGGTTGTGGGTTAAGGCGGGAACATTATCAGAAGTAAAAGGTTGCCATAGTACAACTTTGTCACCCCCCATAGGGTCTGTCTGACTACCGCCCACAGGGCCCCCTTGCAACCAAACCATGGACCATTTACTAGTGCCACAAAAGTCCCAAGATCATTTCTTTCCCCCCCCCTTAAAAAACCAACCCCCACCCCCTCCCCCCCCTTCCCTCTTCCCCCTCCCCCCCCCCCACCCCCCCCCCCCCCCCCCCCCCCCCTTTCGAACTATTCAATTAGACCCTTCAGCTTCACAACTGGCTGGGGGCCCCCACCCCCCCCCCCCCCATTCCAGCTGTCACAGAGCGTCCTTTCCAACTAAACCAGATTCCCCTTCTCATCTCACCAAAGGTGCCCATAAACTTGATCTTGGGTGTTAATGTTCATTTGTGTCACCACAACTCCAAATGTTTTTTAATTACTTAATTATAGAAACACTCGTAACACGAGAAGCCAGATGAGGTTTGACGTTTAGACTTTGTAAACAGTTTTTCTCAAGAGGGATAAGGATAACAAGGGCCCCACAATAAGACTACAATACTGGAGATTATCACCAAAAATTTAAGTGTTATAAAAACATGTATGCGTTAAAAAGTAGTTAGCATCATCATTTCTGATGGCGTATAAAGACTAACTTTAATTTTGTGCAGTGTTTTGCTTTCATTCATTAACTGATTTATATAAGCTCCTCAAAATTTAGTGCACAACATTTTTTAGTTTTTATTTGTATGATTTATATTAACTTTATGACGGAGGTGCTCGTATGACCAACTTTGGCCATTGGTCACCGCCGCTAGATAATTGTAGTTATTTTTTCACGTCCTTTGGTATTGTATCATATAAATGTGATTGATATGGACCATAAAGAAGAAGAAATTATCAATTTATCTGTATTTTTATATTTTAAAGATTTTTTATTTTATTAATTTTTATTTCAGTACTGTAAGTTATTGAGTATTTCATTTAGTTGCATTGTTTTATTAGTTTTTACATTTCTTTGTTATTAAGTTTTGTGGTTATTCATTTACTTATGATATTATGTATTTTTACATTAAGTTAATTTATTGTTTTCTTTTTAAATTGTATTGTATTTGTCTTTTTAGGGTTTCTTTTTTCACCTCATTGTTCAATGGTTAATTCTCGAATTTTGTATTTATTTATATTTCAAATTATTTATTTTGTTTCCATGTAATTTTGTTTTATTATTATTATTTTAATTGGCTTACCTTATCCCAACTTCGTGATTCACTTTAAGCTGTGTAGGGTTCAAAAAAAGGAAGAAAAAAAGGGGAAGCAAAATAACGGCGCATGATCTTTCCTGATAAAAAACGTCATAACAAACAAGAACAAAACTAAATAACACTATATTGGACAACATGTCATGTTGAAGATATCAATTGGGCTGACTTTGGTTCCATTGACAACATTTTTTTGGATTATAATTACTCTGTCCACAACAAAGCAAATTATTTAAATATTATTCTTAGTAGCCCCCCAGTAAATTGTCAATTCAGATAGGGACAATAAAACAGTACGGCTACTATCGCAGGAAGCCCCTTGAGCACTTCAAGTGGTGTGTTGCCCTTTTTATTTTTTTTTTTAAAGGACATATGTCATGATTAGTGAATATATTTGGAAAATTTGTATGGATGGGAAAAAGCTTAAGTAACGTAGATTACATATAAATCAAAATTAGTTTGAAAAAAATGTCCACCATTTGTTGAGTATTTGCCCTTTTTTAATTTCCCCGCCCAATAGCTTACTCGGAAAAACGATTCCGTGACAAATTACACCAATCGCAGGCAAAATAGTGACGTCTCGTCAAAGTGATTTGACCATCCATAATTTACATCGTTGTGACTATCATATCGCAGTGTTGCCCACTTTCCTATAACTGCGATCGATGTTTTTATATCATAATACTTAAAACACAACGAAATGAAACAAAATGTGTCATCTGTAACTTATTTTCAAATTTATTATACTTTCATTATACCGCATCAAATTACTAGTTGTCAGACAATAACAATCGAGTCAACACGATGTTTTGGTCAACACATTGACGTCACGAGGAGAGCAAAAATGGGCCGCTTTTGATAAATGAGCCGTGGCGAAAAAATCCGCCCAGTTTTCGTTCGTTAGTCAAATAAAGCAAAAATTAAAATGCCTCTTATTTTGTTAATTTTACATCAAATTGTATTATTTTCCGGGAATTCGTGTGTTATGTCAAATAGTATTTTATGAATGTAATTCAACTGAGCTTGACAAAAAAATCTTGACATATTTCCTTAAGTAGCCAAGGACAATTAAGGATTCTGATTGCATTTTGAGCCACAAAATTGTAGGTGATAAGTATGATGAGAAGACCATTTAAGCAATTCCACCATATCCCCTAACACAATAGTGAAGACATAAGACTGCATACAGACATGATGTTACACGATTTACCAGCATTATTAGGATAAGTTGGACACAATGTATTATGGGATATTGGATTTGATCCTGACCTTCATGCACATTCTTCAGTCCACAATTCAAGTTGAAACCATTCTAGCAAAAAAGGTAGCATTCGGATCCGATTTATAAAAACAACCAACAACTTATTCCTTTTTCAGTAGTAAAACATCCTAATGTTCCCGGTTATAAATCATCCCCAGATGCGTTAGATTCCATATTTTTTCCATTATTCACTAACTAGCTCCAACTCTTTCGAGCACACTCATTATTATATTTCCTCAATATGATTACCCCACACCTTTAGGAACATGGAATTTCCGGATGGATTGACAAGGTCTCTAGATGTGCTTCATTTCTTGCAATAACTTGCCTCAGAATTCACCAAAAATCCACCTTTTCCCTCCACCAAAACACAACACAAGCCTTTTGGCCCTGGATAAGACTTCAACACATAACAATTCAATTTATAGCCTAAACACCTCTCCCTATATCCAAAACTGTTGACAGAAGTCCACATTTTCTTAAACAATGCAAAATGCAGAGTTAGAGTACCTAGTACTACCCCCAAATGTGTACACTTACATGTCTTCTGTCAGCAATATATTTTTGGGGGATTTTCAAAAAGTAGACCAATTTTATATACAGACATACGTCTGGTTTTAATAAAAATATCTCAAACACGAAAATTACGGAGCAGATACATAAACTAAAACTAAAACAGAGAGCAGTCATCATTCACCAAGTAGTGAAGATATACTGTCTTCAGATCGTCAGCAACGAGAGGTGTCCAACATATTTCCTGTGGCGCAAAGGATTTTGTTGATCCAGGAGTGCAATGGTTTTGAGGGTTGGTGTATAATAATTATAATAGGCTGTTGATATAGATGTGTACGGTGCGATGGCACAGAGCGCATAGACTCTTTAGCCATGGCGCATGTTTCAAGAGGTATAGTTTGATAGAGATACTTTGGACAGGGAAGCTTTCTGGAGTTTTGAAGTTATGCCAGGAATTTAAAGGCGCGTTTTCCGATCGTGTTAGGGACCCCCTGATTCACCCAGAGTAGTGTCGGTTTTTTTGTTTTGGGAATTTAAAATTCCAGATGAAAAGGCCGTATTTTTCTCATTGTCGTCTAAATTTGAGGCCCCTCAAATCCATTTCATTGCCAAGATATAAACAAAAGTCTGCCGTTTTAGTGGTTTTAACCACTAAATATTAACACAGTATTGAATAGGGCTTGCAACATGCATTATGCGTCTACCATCTAAACCGCAAGTTTGTTTCCCACGTACTTGATGGGGTGTATAACATAGTGCAAGTGCCAGGCTTTCATATCAAGTAGAGACACAATACAAAGAAATTGGAAACAAGCACCTTTAACAGAAGCATGATTGATGTGAACTCATATTTTTTTCTTAATTATCATGATATTAATAAGATCTTTTGACAAAGGTTTAAGAGATTAATTTTTAATCATGGGACGAGACTGCCAGAGTTAAAGGCATTGTAAGCAGTTTCACAAATTCGTTGGAAATCCCCAAGCCCAAATCGAGCAGATCGTGTCCTACCCTCCTTGTACAGAACCCCACGTATAGTCTCACATCTTGATCGATGACGCTTTGTGACAACAGAGATACAGAAGGATTGATGCTTTGCCAGTATTGTAGTTATAAAAACGGTAACGAGATGAATAGTTGGTTGTAACGTGTCAGGTTACACAGGTCAGGGATCAGGGTATCAGATATCAGTTTGCCGTATTCGGGCTGCGACCGATCCGTCGATATATATAATCCGACTCATGTTAAATCAAGGTCTGTACATGACCCTCTGCCCCAAAGTGCTATTATTTTTTTTCCAAAAGACACGGGTATGATGTCTTAAACAGTACAAAATTTACCTTTCAAAAAACCGACGGAGATGACGATAATCGGTTTTTTCCAATTTAGGGATCCGTACGTCATTTTTACCTGTAGGGTCCCCCGAAGCAAAATAATAAACAATCAATGCCGGGACGTCATCAATCTTTATTTTTTAAAAATTAGGCTCTGTTATTCCCATAATACAAAATTCCTTTTTAAGATTCACATCTTGTAATTGTTCTTAATAATTAATATTCAATTGTCCCCCGCATGAATGTGCAAAAGATGGGTCCATAAGTCTACAAAATGCCAACATTTCCATGCCCGGCTAAATACCTTACCGTGACTGAATGAGCAGACGCGGATCCCCGTGTTAGTTAATAGAAAGCTTACAGCCACTTGCGCACGGCTGCGGGGGTATGCGTCAAGCATCTGAATAAAACATTACTCGGACCCGAACTGACAATCCTGAGCAACCAAAAAGTTCCCGCCGGGGCCGCAGACCAAACGGGTTTCCTGATCCATCAGCTAGATCCGATCTTTGTTCCTCAGTTTGAATATTCAAATAACAAACACAAACGTACAATGCTAACAATAGACAACTTGATCACCTTGAATATATGCTTAATACTGAGATCCCACGCGTCCGCAAGCTCCAGCATACAGCTCCAGGTTGTTTACCATTAAAAACAAACATGAAGACAGCGTAAAGAATCTGGATCCCTAACAGGATTTGTTACACAACGCCAGCGCAAATGTACGTATCTCAAAGGGAATTTCAAAGTGGTCTGCACACAAACTACTAATTGACATTTCCGACCGAATGCCTGTTTTAGGGCTAATATCGTCGTCAACTAGCACAAGATTTATATTAGAGTCAAAAAGACTATTTATAGTCCAGGATCGGACACAGATGAATTCTCATTTCCTAGGCAAGGGACTTCATAACACCATCAAATACAACCAAAGAAAACTGTTAACTATGGCGTGACAATTGCTCCCCGGCTCCCTAGGACGCGCCCTCGCGACCTAACAAATTGATACAACCCGCTTTTTTTTAACCACTGAGTTTGACAAAGTATGAACTTGAACGTGTGTATGTGTCATATTTTTACCTTAAATAATGTTAACATGCACCTTATACAAGTTATACCATAAGTTATTATAGTATATGGTTATACAATAGCATGTATGCAAAAGTAATAAAATAGACCAAGTTTGGGAATTTTGCAATTCTTGTACATATTTATATGTGACACGATCAAACCAAACGAGTCGCCTGTCGCTATTTTTGATATTTAAACACACCTAAAGTTCACCATTCAACTTCCCTTACACTCCATTGTTTTGGCAATACCAAAATGGCCTTATCTCATTCCAGATTCACAAATCCAATTCCAACAGGATTCTTATGTTAAAGGCCAGTAAACGACACAAATGACTCGTTCCGCTTGACCGCAACACATTTTGTACTCTAATGAATTTTATGTGCAAAAAGTTCGAGTCTTTGTTTTACAGTCTCATTTAAGTGTCCTCCATCTGGTAGTCTACCATCCAAGCGGGCTTTTTCCTTTCTCTTTGAGGACGAGTTCCTTCATGATTAATCGGCATTGGAAATGTATTGGCCATCATGCTAGTTGAAGTTGGAAAAATATACGACATTTCTTGCGAATCATCTGTCTCAATCTCTGCGAGTTCATCTTCATTCTCAGAAAATAAGTCGTCGTTAATGTCACTCCCCGGGGAATCACTTTGACGTCGTCTATAAGGTTTCAAGCGGTCAAAGTGAGCGACTGTCATTTTTCCTGTTGGTAGCTCTATGTTATAATTAGCATCAGAATACTTTTCTCTTATTACACACGGCCCCTGCCAAAATGACATACGCTTGGGGCTAAGGCCCTTTTTTCTTTTGTAGGTGTGTAGCCACACCTCATCATCAACCTTATACGGTTGTCCATGGGCCTTTGTGTGATAGATTTGTTTCTGCCTTTTTACTTCATCATGAATATGGACTCTTGCAACCTCAAAGGCTTTTTCCAGCCTTTCCCTAAGTATACTAGCAGAGGAAGAAGGGGACTCAGATGGAAAATTTGGTGGTGGACCTGCCAGGATTTCAATGGGTAAATTAACTTCCCTCCCAAGCATAAGGCTGTTTGGAGATGCATTTGTTGTCTCCTGGACACTGGCTCGGTATACCATTAGAACAAAGGGTAAGTGTTCATCCCAGTCAGTTTGATCGTTTGCAACATACATGCAATTATTGAGGCCATCGTGGACATAAAGCGCTCAGCCATGCCATCAGATTGAGGCATATATGGAGTTGTGCGTGTTTTTTCAATTCCCAATAATTTACATACTTCACCAAAAAGTTCAGACTCAAATTGGTACCCTGATCTGTGTGTATTTTATATGGTACGCCCAAGCGACATACAAATTAACTGTGTTACACTGTTAAAAATGTTCATTAAAATAACAGGGTTTTGACTGGCAGCTGGGACTCACAACAGTTAAAACGACATTTTTTACAGGTATTTGCACGTTTCGAGTCCCTTTTACAGTTATTTGCGCGTTTTGAGCCCTGGCTGACAGTTAAAACCGCTTAAAACGCCGTCTTTTTAAGAACATTTTTAACAGTGTACGAACGCACGCGCCACGGTAGTTGCTTTCTGATCTGGTACAGCTGTCGCTTCGGCCCATTTGGTAAAATAATCCATGATCACTACCACATACAGATTCCCACTATCTGATAGTGGAAGAGGACCAAAAATATCGATGGCCACCCTATCTATAGGGTGTCCGACTGGGGCTAATCGTATTTTTGCACGCCTACGCTTACCTACTGGACGCTTACGTGCCTGACAATATTGACATGTACTTACCCATAGCGAAATGTGATCTCTATATCCAGGCCAATAGAATGCTCTCTGAATCTTCTTGTAGGTGCGATATTGCCCTAAATGACCTGCAGTTCTAACATCATGAGCTTGTTGAAGAACTTTTTCTCTCATTGAAGCTGGAACTACTAATTGCTTAATGGGAGTATCTCTAGGTTGCTGGAAATTACGGTACAAAATCCCGTCATCTAACAAGAGTTGATTCCACTGCATCCATAATGATTTTGTTATATGATCATACTTCATAACTTCTCCCGTTGGTGGCCTGCCTGGTACCTCTTTCCAAAGCTTTTATAATGGGCTCTATACAAGGATCAGCCTTTTGCTCTCTCCTGACACACTCTTTGTCCCAACCAGGCATGAGGAAGACACTCTGACAAGATTTCTTAGGTTGTTTTTCAGACGAAGTTTCAGGACGACGTGACAAAGCGTCGGAATTTCCGTGACGTAATCCAGGGCGGTGCTCCATTTCAAAGCCATACATTGCTAAGGTTTCGAACCACCTTGCTATTTGTCCACTGACATCTTTAAAATTTGACAACCACCTCAATTACCCGTGGTCCGTCCTCAGTCGAAACCTTCTTCCATAGAGATAGTGACGGAAGTGTTTTATGAAAGACACAGCGGCTAGCATTTCTCTTTTCGTTACGTCATAATTGCGCTCTGCTTTTGATAGCTTTCTATACTACTGGCGTAGGCAATTACGAAATTCTTTTCCTCCTTGATTTTGCGAAAGGACAGCTCCTATACCATCGCCGCTGGCGTCTGTGTCTAAGATGAAAGGCACTGAAAAATCTGGAAATGTGACAACTGGACATGTTGTAAGAATAGTCTTTAGTTGGTCAAATGCGTGTTGGCACTCATCATTCCAGTAAAATTTGGCATCTTTCTGGTTTAAACGGTGTAGGGGAGAAGTAATTTTTGCAAAGTTCTTAACAAACCTCCGGTAATAACTGCATAACCCAACAAATGAAATGACATCTTTCACATTACGCGGAGTTGGCCATTCCATTATTCGCTCTATCTTACTCGGGTCTGTACCAACTCCTTGCTTTGACATCACATGACCAAAGTACAAAATTTGTTCACGAAAAAGATGACATTTCTTTGGCTTGAGTTTGAGTCCGGCAGATTCAAGTCGGGTAAATACCATGTCTATACGCTCTAAATGTTCCTCAAATGTTGCGCTGAATATTATAATGTCGTCTAAATATACCAAACATGTCCGCCACCGAACAGAAGGCACAATTAAAATAACAAAATGGCGGTTGGAGAAAAAAAGGGGAGAGCTTTTAGGAAGAACTATGCCGAATTCTTCCTGTCTCCGAATTAAATAAAAAATGACTACAAAATAAACTGAACTGGTAAACAAAGTGTATAACTTTTCCTCTTTCGGAGTAACAAAATATATTTAATAATTAAATATTCAACTAAACGTGAGTGTAACTGATGCAAATCATAAAATTTAACATTCATTCATGCACTTAAACTCAACAAGCAACGTAATTCTTCAAAATAAATAACGTCTGAATTTTAAATTAAGTCTCCAAATAAATTTACTGACAAACCCAGTGCAAGGAGATCAGCGTAGATCAAAGATTTTACTGTTTCTGATCTTCCGACACAGGGGTTAAGCCAGCAGAAACAGAAAACAAATCTTATGGAAACAAATTAAATTTCCCTTAAACTCAGACGTAACAAATTAATAAAAATAACTCTGAATCAAAAATCACTCAAGCACAGGTTTGATTAAGACAACCAAATTTTAACAGTAAACTCGTGTTTCAGCGAAACCCTCACAAAACAATCCCCCCAAAAATAGAGTTACAGAATTACAAGATGTTAAACCAGCCGGATTAAATAATGAAAAGACAAATTGAGGAAACACGCACAACTCCATATAGGCCTCAATCTGATGGCATGGCTGATCGCTTTATGTCCACGATCGATATTTGATTTGATTTGATTTGAGTTTATTCATGCATATCATAATTACAAAAAATACATAGCATTAAAAAGACAGTTAATAAAATACAAGCACATGTAACTGACAAGACCATGCACAGATATGCATGGGATAACCCTTTAAGCCCTTAAAAGAGCTTATTTCCAAAGGGGTCCCTGAATACAAGACATGGCATAAAAATTTTAGTTAAAAATATATAATCATTGCACGAGTCACACCATACATAACAATAAATCAGAAAGCCAAAGCTAGTAATGATGGAGAGGCAATAACATTACATATAAATTGCTCGAGAACCTAAAATGCCCCACCCCTACCTAAAGAGCAATGAAACAAGAAAACACAAATTAATCCTCCCTTCAACCTTGAAAGCTTAAGCCACCCTCCCAAACGCGCAACAAACAAGCAATGATGGCCTCAATGATTGCCATGTATGTTGCAAACGATCAAACTGACTGGGATGAACACTTACCCTTTGTTCTAATGGCATACCGAGCCAGTGTCCAGTGCCCATTGTTTCGGCAAGTAAACCTGCCGTTCGGCAGGGTAATGACCGTGTAGCCCGCATTTTCGGCACGAATAATTGCCGAAACACCGGGCGTTTCTGCAGATACCCTGACGTACGGCAAGGTCATCTGCCGAAAGACCGGGCGTTTCGGCATAGCCCGGTATTTCGGCGCAGCAGTGCTGCTTCTTGTGATATAACATAATTTATAACTTTATGATGTCGCAATTGCTAATAAATACATGTTGCATTGGAAAATTCAATTCCAAAAGTCTTGTTGTCTCAGCTTTACTCCAGGTTTAGCAGAAGAAAGAACCATAAAAGACCCTTGTTGAAAGTAAACTGAGACCTTTGAACACAACCATCCTTTCCTTTATATTGCTCTTTGTTGAACACTGCTTTCTTCATCATATTCCTTCTTGGCATCTTGGAGGCAGTGGGGAATAGGGGAAGGGTAAATTGTCCCTCCACATTAGAGCGTTGTACACACATTTGTCCCTCAACAGACTTGTAGACTGTTACATTAGTTTCAGCAGTCAAATTCCCCCAAATTCCATGAATTTCATGATTATTGTCCCCCTGAGAGTGAATCCCTCATTTCACCCACAACATAATAATTTCTGGTGCTTTCACTGAAAAATAATGTATTGATTAGTTCAATGCATGATAATACATTCACTCTGATCTGTACAATTTTCTTTTGTTTGAAAACGATTTAATCCCACAATGATTCTACACCCTTTATACCTTTAGTTTCTTGAACCTTCAGGTGAAACTGGCCCAAGTGGTATTTTATCCTTTGTGTTCAACTGACAATATCTCCGCTTAGGTTCCATCAAATTGGATGGAATAAAAGCGAGGATTTAGCTTAGGATCCTGTCTAACAAATAGAGTCAAAATATCTGGCAAAAATGCACAGTTTATATTTTTTATAATTTTTAGTTTGATTGTATAGTTTTTATTGGGACAGTCTGTACATAGTTCTTCCTAAAAGCTCTCCCCTTTTCTCTCCAACCGCCATTGAGTTATTTTAATTGTGCCTTCTGTTCTGGCTACGCTACCCTGGTACGTGACAGTATAGATAGGGTTAGGGATAGATAGGATGGAAATGATGGTTGGGAAAGAAAGGCGAAGTGGGGTAGGAATTGTGGATGGGGTCTGGGTAGGATAGGGAGTGTTGGGAAAGATAGTATAGATAGGAGGTTAGGGATAGATAGGATGGATAGGATGGTTGGGAAAGATAGTATAGATAGGAGGTTAGGGATAGATAGGATGGTTGGGAAAGATAGGCGAAGTACGGTAGGAAAGGTGTATGGGGACTGGGTAGGATGGGGAGTGTTGGGAAAGATAGTATAGATAAGAGGTTAGAGATAGATAGGATGGATAGGATGGTTGGGAAAGATGAGCGAAGTAGGTAAGAATGGTGGATGGGCCTGGGTAGGAGGGGAAGTGTTGGGATAAATAGTATAGATAGGAGGATAGAGATAGATAGGATGGTTGGGAAAGATAGGCGAAGAATAGTCCCGAAGTACGGTTTATTTTGTGTGTGTGGGGAAGGGTATGGGGACGGGACTGGTGGAGGATGGGGAGTGTGTAGTGTGGGAACAGATAGTATAGATATGAGGTTAGGAATAGATAGGATGGTTGGGAAACTGAGAAAGGAGAAGTAGGGTAGGAATGGTGGATGGGGGCGGGGGTGGGTTAGGCATGGGGAGAAGTGTTGGGGAAGGAAATGATAGTATAGATGAGGTTTTATTGATGGATCGGATGGTTGGGAAAGATAGGCGAAGTACGTAGCGAAAGGGGTTAGGGGACGGGGTAGGATGGGGAGTGTTGGGAAAGATAGTATAGATAGGAGGTTAGGAAGATAGAATTGATAGGATGGATCGGATGGTTGGGAAAGATAGGCGAAGTACGGTAGACGGTAGGAAAGGTGTATGGGGACTGGGTAGGATGGGGGAGTTGTTGGGAAGTATTATAGATAGGAGGTTAGGTATAGTAGAATGATAGGATGGATAGGAGCTTGGGAAAGAAGGCGAAGTTTAGGGTAGGAATGGGTGATGGGGACTCTGGGTAGGATGGGGAGTGTGGAAAAAGTATATAGCAGTTAGGGATAGGATAGAATGATATGATTGGATATGATGGTTGGGACACGAAAGGCGAAGTTATGGTAGGTAGGAATGGTTTGATAGGGGGCTTGGGGAGGATGGGGAGGTTGGAAAGATAGTATAGATAGGAGATTAGGGATAGATAGGATGGATAGATGGTGGGGAAAGAAGGCGCATGGTCGACGAAGTAGGCTGAGAAATGGGGTTGGGGGCTGGGGAGGATGGGGGGGAGTTCGGAAAGATAGATAGATAGGAAAGGGTATTTTATAGATAGGATGGATAGGAGGTTGGGAAAGAAAGGCGTAGTGTCGGGTAGGAATGGTGGTGAGGCCTTAGGGGGGGGGGGAGGGGGGATGTGGAGGGAATGGGAAAGATAATATAGATAGGAGGTTAGGGATAGATAGGAGGATAGGATTATAGGATGGATTGGGAAAGATAGCGATCTAAAGTAGGGTAGGAATGGGGATTTCGGCTGGGTTCTGGTCTGGTAGGGGTAGGATGGGGAGTGTTGGGGGAAAGATAGTACTAGATAGTTAGGGATAGACAGGATGGATTGGTGGATAGGATTGTTGGGGCAAGAAAGGCGAAGTAGGTAGGAATGGTGGAGTCGCATGGTAGGATTGGGGAAGCCAAGTGTTGGGGGAAGGATAGTATAGATAGGGGGGTAGGGAGGAGCGATAGGATGGAGAGGATGGATAGGAAGCTTTAGGAAGGCAAGAGAGGCGAGAGGTCGGGTCGGAAGGGTGGGCTGGGTGCTGGGTAGGATGGGACGTGTTGGGAAAGATAGTCTAGATAGTTGAGGGATAGACAGGATGATTGGATGGATAGATTGTTGGGCACGAAAGGCGAAAGTAGGGTAGGAATGGTGGATGGTCGCTGAGGTAGGATGGGGAGTGTTGGGGAAAGTGGAGATAGGGGGTTAGGGCTAGATAGGATGGATATTGATTGATAGGATGGTTGGGCCAAGAAAGGCGAAGTGGGGTAGGAATGGTGGATAGGGGCCGGGTAGGTAGGATGGTGAGGGTTGGGAAAGATAGTTTAGATATGAGGAGAGTTAGGATAGAATGGAGGGGAAGGATGGTTGGGAAAGAAAGGCGTAGTAGGGTAGGAAAAGGAAGGGTGGATGAGGGCTAGGGGAGGATGGGGAAAGGTTGGGAAGGAAATATAGTATGGTAGAGGTTAGGGATAGAGGATGGAGAGGATGGGTGGGAAAGATTGACGGAAGTAGGTGGTGGATGCGGGGCTGGGTAGGAGGGGTGGGTAACGTGTTTGCGAGAAGATAGTGTAGAAGGAGGTTAGGATAGATAGAAGAGTAAGGAAGGATTCGGATGCTTGGGAAAGATAGGGCGGAAGTAGGTAGGTAGGAATGGTGGATGGGGCGCTGGTAGGATGGGGGTGTTGGGAAGAAGATAGTATAGATAGGAGGTTTATTGATAGATCGGATGTATGATGGCTAGGATAGGTTGGGAAAGAAAAGGCAGAAGAAGGATGGTAGGAATGGTTTGATGGGGGCTGGGGTGGGGAGGAGAGGATGGCTGAGGCCTAGGGTTGGGATAAATAGTATAGATAGGAGATTAGGGATAGATAGGATGGAGGAGGATGAGTTGGGAAAGAAAGCGTTGTAGGGTAGGAATGGTCGATGAGGGCTAGGGGATGAGGATGGGGAGGTTGGGAAAGATAGTATACTAGTATATAGGAGGTTAGGGATAGTAAGGATGGAGTAGGGATGGATAGAGGATGGTTGGGAAAGATAGGGGCGAACTAGGGTAGGAATGGTGGATGGGGCGGGTTTAGGATGGGGATAGGTTTGACCATGGGAAAGCATAGATAGATAGGAGGTAGGGATAGATAGGATTAGATAGGATAGATAGGATGGTTGAGAAAGATAGGCGAAGTAGGGTAGGATTGTGGATGGGGAAGGGGGGTAGGGATGGGAGTGTGGGAAAGATAGTATAGATAGGAGGTAGGAGAGATAGGATGGATGGGACGGTGGATTTACGATGGTTGGAAAGATAGCGAAGTAGCATGGGAGTGTGGGAAAGATAGTATAAGATTAGGCGGTTAGGGTAGTAGGCCAGGGTAGATAGATGGATAGGATGGTTGGAAAGAAATAGGGTAGGAATGGTGAATGACGGCTAGGGGAGGATTGGGGAGGTTGGGAAAAGATAAGTTAGATAGATTGGTTAGGGATAGATAGGATGGATAGGAATGGTGGGAAAGATAGGCGCAGTAGGGTAGGAATGGTGGTATGGGGCGGGTTGGCTGGGGAGTTGTGTTGGGAAAGAGAGTATAAAGATAGGAGGTTAGGGATAGCTAGATGGGTAGGATGGTTGGGAGAGATAGAAGTAGGGTAGGAACGGAGGGATGGGGGCTAGGGGTGATTGGGAATGGCATTTATAGTTTAATTATTAATAATTTACATGCATATTGTATTTACCAAAATGGTACTTTCATTTCATACATGTTCTTCTGAATCAAAGCAATACCGCAGGAGGATTAAATAAGGAGATGGACACTCGGACGAAACAAGTGGTCCCATGGACCTTGGTTTACAGGGGCGCTATAACGACAAGGGTTTTAGGATTGTAAGAGGTGAGACACAGCACTAAAACGTCCAGGCAAAAATCGGGGATAACAATACATAGGCGATAATCTTGTAGACTATTTGGACTTAAAACGTAAAATTGGTGTTATATGAAAGCTGTGAATTTCCGAATTGCTATAACATAGGATATACGGTGAATTAAAAGCAACAGGAGGAGATTTTTTTAGGATACAAATTTCTCTCAAATTGCACAGGATCGATTGTAGACCACCTACCAAGAACTTTCCTAAGGTTTATTGGACAAACAAGTACAAAAGAAAACAGCAAACCTTGTTTTGAACTTGCCTGCCTATCGTAATTGTCCCCATAGAACACCGTGCTTTGACTTTCTGTCGTGCACGACAGAAAGTACTAAATCATCATATTATTACATAAAGACGGCGTATTCGGCTTATTCACTTCAGGTGTGATCTATTATACATTGGAAAGCATTCCAAATATGCAAAAAACCCAGGTTCGAAAAAAATTGGGGGCGCTTCTTTCTGGAAATCTCCTCATGTTTACAAAACAAAAGTATGGAACTACATTTTCCAGGGGATTTCAATTGAAGGGACCAGAATGTGTAGACTGTACAGGGCTGTAACAAAATATATAACCTTGATTCATAAAAATAAGATTAAATAAATCTAAAGAACATTAAAGGAGCTAAATTTTGATACTAAACATATCAAATTTGACCTTGAAGTAACTGAAATAGGCGCATTAAATAATTAACATTGTGAAACAATCAGTGTACGAACCCCTTAAACTAGGATGGCCATAGGTTCGATGGAGGGCGCTATATATAGCCGAGTCTTGAAATGCGAAGTTCGTTACTCTCATGGTTACGAACGGCGAACACGTAACTCTATACCATGGTGTTAATTTATACAGGAGGGACCATAAATTTCGTTGGTATGCGCGAACTTTCGTATTTTGCCATAGCCATATTGTGGGGTAAAGGAGCAAAAGACGACAGGCGCTAAGTGTCAACCCCGTGATACCAGTATGAGGCAAACATGGCCGGGTAAGTTGGGAGAGTTTATTTCTGAGTAATTTAATTGCAAATATGCGGTGGTTTGTAGGACTTAATTTTATGTCTCATTAAACTAAAGTACTTTAAAATCGTCGTATTCTTGACTCGCTTATCGGTAGCTTGTTCACTTCTGCTAGTGTAATCTTCATGAAAAATTCAATTCTTATCATGACTTCATGTTTGTTTATTGAACTTTGAAGAGTCACTGTGACTGTTGGGACTAGGCGGGGATACGACGTGTTCTAGCTATAGTCAGTGATAGTGTTCGTCAGTAATTCTGAAACAAAATTCTGCCTGCATGCGCGTAAACCCGGAAGTGTGTGACGAACGCTTGACAACGGAAATCTAATGCGCAATTCAACAGACGCGCGCGTGCCATTTGTTTCAGAAATAATGACAGCGACTATAGCCTAGGTACATATACCACGTCCTAGTGATCAACTGCTCACCTCGGTCCCGGAAAACTACGCCAGCGAAGGGCGAAGCCCGAGGGTGAGCAATGATCTAATTCACGAAAGTTTTAGTTTAAATTTACGGAAAGAATTTAGTATTCTGCCACAGGCTACGAATTCGGCAACGTTAACGGAATAAACCGCATGTTAAAGGTGCCGAATTTTAAGTGGTGGCAGAATACTAAATTCATCCCAAATTTACTCACTATTATTTCGTATCCCTACAGCTGCATACACACACTGCACAGATAGTCCTGATGATCATCAATATTCATAGCCTAGGCGTAGTTTCGGTTACCGCAACGGTAGGGTTGTATCCCCAGGGGCTTCAACGTACCGTTGCGGACTATATCCTCACTCCGCGAGCACATGACATGGCCATTTCAAGAAGCCCCTCTGCATGCAGACGTTAAATCACACATATGCCCCATTCAGCAGTCTTACAGGGATTAATGTTAACTAAGGCACTTTGTGGACATTAGTATCAATGCGATTACTCACTTTGAAGCCCAAAAACTGCAATTTTATCTTCGGATCCTTGGGAAGGTTTTAGCAGCAAACGCCATGTTGTTGACAGCAAGCCTCAAAATAAGCCAGCGGCAACCAGGGGCAATTTTTGTTAAAAAGTTGCTCCTGGTTCCCTGGGAATAGGCAGGAACCAGGGGCTATTTCCTGAGAACCAGGGGCAATTTAAAAAAATCAAATACAATAGTCTACGATACTTGATTTACCTCCAAGTCCTGTTTATCAGTAACCTACCTTATACAGTAACAATTTAACAAGATACATTTGGATACACATTTACTTTAAGTAAGTTTACTGACATTATCACATCTCAGGCCTTAGTTGGACCGTCCAGGCAGTCAGGGGCCCGCCTAATATTTTTGAAACAGGGTGAAGTTCCTCTTAAGGGTTAAAAATCCAGTATTCTTGGGACGTACAGCCTCTTACTACATCCTGCGGACCTATTAGTCACTGGCGAGTCACTAACGCACAACCTGGCGGGAGGCCTGAATGTTCTATGAACCAGAACCCCTATTCTACTCATAAGCTTAGTCCGCACTTTCGTAACGCTATGAGCCAATTCCGTGAGAACTTTCTAAAAATTTAGAAAGTCAGGTGACCCACACCATTTTAGACATTCATTCCAAATTCTCCTTTGTGCCAATATAGGACTCTCCCTGTGTTAAAAAGTCATTAGAATTAATTTTTCTGGACTCAGTGGTGGTGTAAATTCTGAAGTTTTGAGCAGTTAAGGAAATCAAAACAATATTGCAGGGAACGCCGGAAATGTTGTTTATCGTGATAAGCCTGCGTCACATTAGCCAGCCTCTTTGCAACACAATCCATCGCGCTGCTCAAAGACACAACGTAACTTCCGTGCCGTTATATGTCAAACGATGGAGAGACTCAGCTAAGATCACCCCTGTCGCCGCAAGCTGTTGAGGTTGCTAAGTGCCTTTACACGCCCAATTGGGCTGCTTTTGACCATCAAATAGTGTGCTCAAAGCGCCATTTTCGGCAGTACTCGGTAGAGCTGTGTTTTTTGATACAATAGAAACCAATGATTGGGCTACATTTTCACCCATGACGCGCTTGTCCCCGCCTAACTGAATTTTTGTTAGCAAGCACTGGGAATTGCAACAACACGTTTTTTTGCTCAGTCGAAAACTAGGAGTTTGCGTGCAAAAATTGTTAAAATATTACACTTCCAGTGCCGGATTACTTCGATTCAAAGGTGAGAGGAATACAAGAAGCAGATCGCACAGGTTGGTACAAGTATTGCAGCATTTGTATAAAATTTTTAATTAGAGATTTCGTCTCAGAGGTCCTCTTTCGCTGGGTCCGAATAGGCCCTATAGCCCAGTCCGATGATATTTATATCAGGCGACTGGAAGCTGATTCTCATCTCCTCAGGTATAGGTGAGTAGTACTTTACAACTGCAAGTGAGGGTGTACAGTGTACAGGCATGGTCACCATGGTAAGTGACCATTGGTCACTGAGAATCTGGATTGTTGAAGACCTATTATAATTGGTATATGTAACACATGCATAAGATTTGTCCCTATGACAATGATCCGACACTTGAAAATGTCCAATCATTATGTGGTTTCTTTTAGGCATTTTCAAAATGCTTTCGTTTAAATTATAACATTTTGAAATGTCCATAGTCCTATTCTTTTGTACATAATGGACGGTAAAACTTATCCTTGTCCTATGTACATGTTCTACATGGTCATTTTTCATATATATGTTGTAAAATATAGCCCTGATAGTGTTTTACAAATTACAAAATATTTTCAAAGTATTTATAAATAACTATTTTTTGCATAAGAAAAAAAAATTTCACCTACGTTAAATGCTACCATTTGCAGCCCCCCCAAAAACCCCCTAATTGACATTTACACATGCGCACACCTTCACTGTGTGGAGTGGGTCCCAATCCCACCCTTGCCCCCCCTTTTTACCAAAGGACCCTTTTTACCAGCACCTCTGGTACCCCACCCCTTTACCAAACGGCACCCTTTTTACCAGCAGCCTCATCTGTTACCCCACCCTTTTTTAAACTAAGCACCCTTTTTATTCCCGCCCGTACTCCTGTACCCCGCCCATCATTACCTAACATTTCCAAGCTCCTGCATTTTGTCACACCATACAATCAGATGCTTATTCTTGAAAGAATTTGGGAAATTGTGATGCAAAATGCAACAAATCAACTCCACTCCAAGGTCAGTGGGCCGTGTTCCTGACTGACAATAAGTAGTGAAAAATTTAAAATACATCCTATTCCCCTTCACGAGTTCAGTATTAACCCTGTTACTTTAATTTTTAACCCACCCTTTTTATGAAAACAACCTTTGTACCAGAAGTTGCAAACCGACCCTTTTGTCGGATCGCCATGCCATGTACACCAAAGTAACCAACACACACCTATCGATGGTGGTCGATTCGGCTACTCTACCTCTCCAGACAGCGCATTTGTAGTATTGGGACCGTCCACTAACTTTTATATAAGGCCAGACTGCATGCGTATTTTTGTACCGAAATCAGAAAATAGGATAAAATGCTTAAATGTGCAACAGAACTTTTCTGTGAATGATATTCTGAACTGAACCGTACTTTAAAATGTTCTAACGTAGCTTTTCCATTCAAATTCTACCCGCCGCGCACGCGCCGGTCGAAATTTGACACCATTTTGTCATTTTGTCTTGACCCGAAGCCGTTCTACAAAATAGGCTTGGCTAAGGTCATAATGTTGCAATAATGCTAAACTTGCCCTGAGTGGTTAGATTATATCCTTATATTCATTGTCTGTCCGTTTGATCTGTCCGATAACATTTTGTTCAAGGCTTTTTTCTAACCATTGTAGGTACAGTATGTTAATGTTTGTATCAGGAAGCGCCACGTTTTTAAGGAAATTTACTCCTTTCTAGCACTGCTACCAAGCGTTTCATCGGCAATTGTAATCGGCAATTTCAGTCTTGTCCGGACCAACACCGATTCAGAACCGATGACTAAATTCTATGTCATATTTATAAGTACCCCGATCGATCCATTAAACCTTGAATGACCCGTCATAATCACTTCATGTTATTCTCATTAAGTAAAATGTTAATGAAAAGTATTACTACTATCCTAATCATCTCAGCTTGAGACGGGGCCCGTAACGCGGAAATCCCAAAAATACACCACTGGAATACTCAAAGACAAGTTTGAACCATTATCAATTCAACTAATAATATCACGTGACAATTTTTTTATAAGTTCCTGTTGAATTATTCAGCTCACGGGCGCGTTTTTTACAATGTACATTGCGCCTGGCTACATTTTTTCGCCGTTCCCAGGCGCAGTTGCATGCTTTACTGGCGCAAATTTGCGCCCTTGCGCCCTTTATTTTGAGGCTTGGTTGACAGTCTGGTGCCGGATTAGTGACGTAGTTAATTCTAGCTGATTTTTGGTGTGAACAGTGGCAGATACCAATTTTAAGCAAGGGTTTTCTGATTGAAACTTCTTTGGTAGCTGTGGAGCGCCATGAAGAGCGACTGCCGCCGTATGATTCTGAATGAATTAGTGTTGCCAGATTTCGCCAAGTCGCTGAAGCGTTCTAGGTATGAATCGGAGGGTATCTGCCTACGTCCTCATTACTATTTGTGTAAGAAATAAATCGCCAGAATAAGTAATTAATTTCCGTTAGCAAAGATAGGAACTCACAATAGCTTGCATCTGACTAAAATGCATGCATGCAATATAGTCAATGAAAATGGGTTTTCAATAATATATGAGTCAAACTTGGGCTCGCAAATGCATTTCATTGTGAAACTAAGGACTACAAATTTTTTTCCCCTACATAAAGTGCTATATAAAGGGCGTCATAATAATAATTTGAAGGGCAATGCAGTTGATTTTGAGTTGAAGTTGCTGTTGAGATTTGAAAAAGTGATAAAGTATTATGTTATTGTTCATTAGTGTAATGTAATGTCCATTAGTACATCTTAAGGCATTTGGAATACACTACTGGCCCTTATATGTATATATGCAACCAATTTATCATAGGCCTACCTAATTAACACAACGGGGTATTTTTTCGAAAGTTTGAAAATAAGTTTAACATTTATGCCTTGAATATGAGGACTAGCGGGAGAAAATCTCTGGAGCAAATTCAGTATTTATGGTATGGCCTAGGCTTCCTCTAACAACCCCTCCCAATGCAGCCTGCTTCAATACACGGATGAGATTCAGGTCTAGCACAAATTGTTTTTAGGAGTGTGTGACTTGAAAAAAGTCAAAAAGTTATTTCTTAAAAAAAATGGACTTAATTGTTCTGGTCAAAGGCACCTCACACAATGAAATGGTCCTTCTGAGCATGTTTTCCCACCAAACAAGGTGGCCTTTCCTGGTCAAGTTGTTTTTAAATATCGCACTTTTTTATCTAAAAAACAAAATATCCGCAACAAGTGGACCATTTGCAAGTGGACCCCCCCCCACCTAGAGGCCTCGATGAGGGCTTGAATAATTTCCCCACTGAACATTATTTTTTTACGTATTATCAGTTTTCAATTTGCCACACTGGCAAATCTGATTTGCGCTCCAAAGCAAAACTAACACTCAATTTCCATTAGCCTAATCCAATCCCCACAAATGTGAAAAATAATGGAAATCCTACAAATATTGGGTATTGCAAAACAAATACAATACGATTAGGGTTCAATGAAAAATTGAAGTTTGAGATAGGTTGTCAATTCTATATAGAAACAAATTCCTCTCTCTTCTGGAGTAGAAGACATAAGACATCCTTCAGGGAAGCGATCAGAGATCTTAAATTTTATGTGCTTCCAGGTTATTTGCTGAGTTTCTGCTGAAATAAGCCAATAAGGGAAGTTCCTACTTACATATAAGGTTGTGAAAAAATCTAATATAAAGAGGAACTGACATCTTTTGAAATATTTCCTTCTACATGTGCTGGACATCTTTAAAACCAAAACTAGTGCTTGTCCAGAGCCATATAGTTTTTATTTTGGCCCTGACAACAAGGTCCTCTTTGTTCAATTTTGACCAAATGGACCAGGCTATTGCATTCATAAAAATACAAAGTCCAGCTCATTAATATGCAAAAATGATATACAAGCTTCATTATGACTTTCATTTACATAGAAAATTAAACATTCAGTAACTGTGTTCAAACTTGGGTTACATTTCAAATTTGAAATATACAAAGCACTTTTTTTCCCCTTTTGGATTTTGCTTTTGAATTGTCAGTGATTCTCTCGAAAGACCGAAAATGAAATTTACTGGAAATGCATTATTTTTTCAAAAGGAGGATTAAATGGAAAAGTGCCCCCTCAGACAGAATCTTTAAGATCATCTTCTTTCTAAAAAGGTTGGCAACGTCATGTAAGTTTGTTTGAATCAAACGTAATTTTGATTTCAAGATTTGGTAACCTTAAGTGTCAACCGTGTCTTTAAATGATGGTGGGTCCACTGGCCCAATGTTTGTGCCATGAAGGAAAAAACAAGGAACTTTATCATGTCTAATTTTAGACTTAATTTCTTTGGTTTATGGAATTTAATTTTACACAGAATGAGAAATAAACGTTCAAATATATAAGCTATAAACATTTCCCCTAGCCTCAAAAATATTTTACTGAATTTAGGAATGCCAAGAAATTGTTCAACTTTATGCCCTTGTGGAAGCATTCCCACACAATTGGAGTGCCATTTGGAAATACCTAATAAGAAGTATGTGTATCTATGTTGTATTTTGAAGATATTTCGTTAGTTGCCAATGTGAATCAGGTTCTCTAAATAAAGCGAGTGAAAATGCATGGACTCCCTAAAAGAGTACACATCAACCAACAAGTGAGTTGCTTTCACTCATTTTAATTTTGTCCTTTGTATAAACCTTCTCAAAAAGCAAAATACATCTGAACTTGTGGTTAGTCTAAATGTTGGTATTTTCGTTACTATGGCTCGAGGGTATTCCCAATGTACTTCAGCTCTTTGCATTATAATTGAAGGCGAAAAGAAGTGAATCATTACCAAAGATCAGGTTGTCCGTGGGGATTTTCATATCCACTTGTTTATTATCATCGAGAATCGTAGTCTTTGGATTTCGTCGGTTTCTAGTTTAGTAGCATGGATTCGCGACGGCCCATTGGGCGATCTTCCATATTCGTAACGATTCAGCAATGTTGAACCTTTCTTTATGTTCATATTAACAAGATTGATAGGATATAGTTATGTGTATGAAATTGCATGAAAGCCATTGTTTAATATTCGCCTTTTGGTAATCAAACATTGCCGCTTAGGCCCAGGGGCGGCGCCAGGGGTGGGGGGGGGGGGGGGGCAAACATTGCGCTTTAGTTAGGCCTAAAAAGTTTCCTTGTTCAACGATGCAGTCTTTTAACAAACGCAAAGCGTCGTTGTATGTAAGCTTAATGTTATATTAATGATACAATTATACAATTAATAATAATAAAGCATTTGAACTGGCAATGTACAAAGCCAAAAATGGAAAAACTCATTTCAACTGACAAATCAGCCATGAAAACATAGCTTTGACGCAGTTTTTTAGTCTTCCGCCTTAAAGAGGATGGAAGGCCTATTAATTTAGTGGCCTGTCCGCTTGGAGGTTCGTTTTCCGTGCGAAAAATGGTTTTCACTGTTGCCAAAAGTAAACCTTTGTTCGCATTATACTGACTATTGGCTAATTGCGATGTACGGGCGAGGAGCTCTCAAAGTTCGGATAAATGGGCTGTTTTAGTTCCCCGGAGTATGCCCGGAGCACCGTTGTAACTTTGGTTCGAGATTTCTGGCAACACTGACTTAGCAAATTGGTGACACCAACAGGGCACCGCCATGGGTGATTGCACCAACCAAACTTGTTGTTCTGCCATCCAAGGCCATCTGCCACAATGCTATCCATTCTCATACGTCATCGAACATAGCAGAGCTGGTTGCTGTGTGCCATTTGCCATTATGTGGCCGTTGTTATGTCCTTTAGCTGTGGAAGCTGTTGTAATATTAGGAACCGCTGAACTCCAAACTGAGTGTGATGAACTAATGTGAAAATTGTTACGGGGATCGGCCGTGATGTACTATACCGCAAGCTCAGATACGTTGAATTCTTGTTCCTGGTTGAATTGAATGTCAACAAATAACGATTACATTATCGGAGTATGTGTGACACCTTGTAAAAGTAAGGAGTTAGTGGACCCATAATGTTACGGGAGGCCTATGGTTTTGTTGTTGAGACTTTTTGAAATTGAAGTACGGATTTGTCAGGTACGGAGATCGGATTTTGAGTGCATAATGACGCTTCATTTATGAAGTTGAATGATAGAATTTGTAGTGTGTGCACTGCACCGGTTGTTCATTGCCACTGTGAGCGGGTACTCATAGGAAAGGCGCCTGCCCCATGAGCTCGCCCCAGTCAGCCAGCAGGTCACGCACACGGCGAGGTGCGCACACCCCGTAGACAGCACGTTGTACGGGCTTCCGTGTAAACATCGAATGAGGGGGGGGTGAAATATCGCCGTTTTTTCGTCACTTAAAACTCACTACCCGGCTTAAATTATTCATCATTTACACTAAATATATCTTATCTGGTCTCTGAGTGTTAATTTTTAGTGAAAAGTAATGAAAAAGATGCACTTTCGGAAGAATTTAAAGGGGCAATAATTTTGCACAAAAACGTTCAAAACGAGCTTAGAAATCTGTAATAGTAACTTTAGGAGTTGAGGGACCTAGTTACTTGTGTGTAATTTACACAATGATTATTCCTACGTAAAATTGTAAATTTAAGAATATAAAGATGCAACGGTCAAAACCAGCAAACCCAGGACGGATAACAAAAAATCCATAAAATACCATCGGCCATTTTCTCACACGAAGGGGTCACAGGGGTAAGGCACAAGAAGGAGGGGGCTTGGCCGGGAATAGAGCATATGATTGGATAATACGCTTCAATCACACAAGGAAAGGTTCACATTCGGGTCAGTGGTGCAAGGGGGGGGGGGGCTCATTTATTTGTATTATTTATTGATTTTCTGTGTATATGTGAGTGTATTCTGTGGTAAAAAGGTTAAAGGGGAAGGGTTGAGGAGGTGTTGGGAGGGCCAGGTGGGGTGTTGGAGAGGGAGAGGGGTGGGGGGTTGGGACATGGGGGGGGGGGGAGGGGGGGGGGGGGACGGGGGGCAGAGGGGTGAGAATGGCCTGTGGGGGGGGGGGGGGGGAGGGGGGGGGGGGGGGGGGGGGGGGGGGGAGGGGGGGGAGGATACAGCGGGGGAGGCGTGGGGGAGGTGCGGTGGGGCAAGGGGGAGGGACGGGGCGTGGGCTACATGGGGGGAGGGGGGGGGAAGGGAGCGTGGTGGGGAGGGGGTCGGGTGTGGCGCTTGTGGGGAGGAGGGCGGGCGGGGGCGGGTGGTGTTGGAGGAGTGTGGGGGGGGGGGTGCGGGAGGGGGAAAGGGCGGGGAGGTTGGGGAGGGGGAGTTATTGCCCTCTATCCCGGTAGGGGAAGGGTGGGGTTTTGGTCGGGAGGGCCGTGATCGGGGAGGCGGATGGTGGTGGGGAGGGGGGGAAGGGGGTTTTCTGTTGCTTTGTATAGGGGCGGGGGGAAGGGTGTATAAGGGGTGGATTGGGGAGGGGGAAGGGTGTATATGGGGATGGGTGGGGATGGGTGGGTTTGGGGTGACCCATGCATCCTATTGTGACCTTTGATGGACCTTTGTGACCTAGGTGACCCATGTGACCTGGGTGACATGTGGACCTGGGTGACATGTGAACTGGGTGACCTAATGTGACGTTGGTGACCTTATGTGACCTCATGACCCTCATGTGACCCAGTGAACATCATGGGACCCTAGTGATCATCATGTGAACCCTAGTGACCTCAGTGACCTTGGTGACCTCATGGACCTTGGTGGACCTAGTGACCTTGGTGACCTTCATGGGGACCTGGTGACCCTCATGTGACCTCATTGTGACCTCATGTGACCCGGGGACCTGGGTGACCTAATGTGACCTTGGTGACCCTCAGGTGACAAGGTGACCTTGTGTGATCGTGGTGACCTCATGTGACCTTGGTGGAGCTATGTGAATTGGGTGACTCATGGGACCTTGTGACCTCATGTGACCATGGTGACCTCATGTGAAAAACTTGGTGACCTCATGTGACCTTGGTGGACCTCATGTGACCGTGGTGACCTCATGTGGACCATGGGGACCTCATGTTGACACTGTTGGTGACCTTTGTGAACCTCGTGACAATGGTGACCTCATGTGACCATGTGGTGACCTCATGTGACCTTAATGACCTCAGGTGACCTACGGGTGACCATGGTGGTTCTCATGGACCTTTGGCGTCCCATTAACAAAATTCAGACGGCCAGACGACACTCGCAGTCCAAAGACTGCAATGTATTTTGAAAAAATCATAAAACCTGCAAACAAAATGCTACAAATTAACAGAAAGAAAACTGGTCCAGGACTTCATCAGGGTATGCACAGATTGACATTTAGTGACCCACCTGAAAATTTGACTTATAGGACCCCATGTGATCTTTTGACCTCAAATGCCCTTTGATCCATTTTTGATTAAAATCACATCTTTCAACAAATAAAAAACCTATATGTATACTTTCTGCAATGATGCGTGACCAACAAAACCTAAAAAGAAACTGGGACGGGTTTCTGGAGTATACCACAGATGTTGACCTCCTCAATGGCCCCTACCTGACCTTGGACCATTTTTTGGAATTTGAAACATTTCTCAAAAATAAAAGTTGTATAGCTACCCAAAACTGCTAAAAAGAACCACGGCCAAGGCCCAGGACACTATAAGTCAATTGACCTCTAAACTCTGCATGACCTTGACCCCATTTTGTCAAATCTATTTATACAACACTTATACAAATAAAATGCGTGCTCGTGTGGTGCTGTGACAACCTAACCTTTAAACACAAAAACCACTGCGTTCAGGACTTTGGGAGGGTAATGCACAGGATGAACTCTTCTGACCCCTATTGTTCTGACCTTTAAACCATATATTCTTCTGCAAATAGTCTTATAATCATAAAACTTTGCCATAAGAACTACTGGCACAATACCATGGGGTTATATTATTCTATGATCTCTAGATGAAATTGATGTAAACTTCAAGCTATTTGAAACACATCTGCTAAAACATCTGTCTAAAAAAAAGAGCAAAAATCACCAAAACCATTGCACACCCAAGAAACTGCCTTCATCCATTACAAAACTACCCCCAAATACTCACACACCCATCCCAATACAACCCAATCCACGAAACAACCTGATGGGCGGAAAGACTGGTTCGTGATCCACGGTTAAGATGATACTTGTAATTGGCCTGGGAAGTACAACTGATGATAGGTGAAGCTCGTGTGCAAAAGATGGAAATGGTGCCATTTTATTGGTGACCATAATCGTTTGAAATGCGCACGGTTGAATGCATGTGCTTCCACCCAAAGACCTTTTTTTTTTTTTTTTTTTTTTTTTTTTTTAAATTACAACAAACAATTACAACATTGTTACCGCTAGATGACCGAAAAAACATAGCCAAAACATATACACCCTGACAACATAGCTTCAAACATTATAAAAACGACACCAACAAAAATAATACGGACCGGTCTAAAATCAGAACAAGGCTCACAATCACCGATGTTGTATCGAGCAATTGTACAATTGCAATTAACCACATAGCACACACAAAAAAAAAACCTTTGTTGCTCAAACACCGACCCGGATATACATTTACTGACCTGGGTGACCTCAATTGTGAGCGGGACAACAAGACCCGAGCTTGATTCAAGTGTGCATGTGCAGTTTTTTCGAAACACTTATTGCAATTTTTGGCATATACATTAAAATACCGACGCAAGTACTGCCTCAAGAAGCCACTTTTTAAAAGGCTAACTCCCACTCGGAACACTGCTGGAACTGTAAGTTAGGTAAAAGAGCTTCAAATGTGCTCATAATTTGGTTCCCATTGTTAAATGTGGTCAACGTGGGCTTGGTACAGGGTACTCATCGACACTACATCAGGCGTGGCCCAGGAAAATTTTTATTGAGAAGGGGGCTGATAAGATGTTCGAAACATGTAGCGAAGCGAACGGATGCCGACTAACGGGGTGGGGGTCCAGGGGCCCGCCTTGGGCCCCTGGTGGGGTCCAGGGGCAATGCCCCGCCGGGGGTCCAGGGGACAGAGCCCCGGGAGGCTCATGAAGGTTTTTAGGGTTTTCAAGACTGAAAACGCATTTATGTGCCGGACTGCTTCCGACACTTTTGATCCGCATTTGCATGAAAAATCAAATAAATGTACCTAAAATCATCCATTTGTTCTTCTTCTTCAGGGGTTGCCAATTTCGTTTTTTTTTTTAACTGGCGGGAATCAGGTTTGATTCTAGCCAGGTAATTTGCGAGAATCAATGATTCGGACCTAATTCGGGACGATTATGGAATATATTATTTAAGGATATAATTGAGTCCCCATGCTTAAATATTGTTTGGCGAATTATAAGTTTACCATTTTAAACTGTTAGAATCTAATATCAGAAGGCAGAAGTAAATTCTAACAATTGTTTTATGAAAAACCATATAAATTTGGAGCTGGAAATTTTTTAGTCGGCCGCTAACTGTGCTCGAAATGTGACACGACTGCGGCAGCGGAAGACCCACTACAAGTTAACTACTTGCCGAAGCTTAAGAACAAAACCCTTTTTAAATATTCAACTACAAGTATGAGTCCACATTTGCGTTCTTTGTACTCACATAAAAGTGATAAATAAACCAAAAATGCCATCTCTTCAGATCTAGAGTACTCAGTTTCCTCAGTTCTCATTAAATGCATCCACATAGACTTCTAAAAGCAAGACTGCAGAGCGAACTTTGAAGACCAAAAATCAATATTCTAGGCTTGGATCTGATTCATTTCTTAATATTTTGTACTTAATTAGGAATGCACTTGGTTTGAAAAAAATCAAGAATCGAATGCAATTAAAGGCACAAAAATGCAAAATTTCGAATTTGCGCCTTGCAAGGACTGCCGGAAGTCCGCAAACGGTGGCGACGAAATTCTCTCATATTTGCTGTTCAAAAAACACAAAATTAAAAGTGTTGAAGGCACCGTTAGCAACTCCCATCAGTATGAACAGTCTCACCTGTAAAAATTGAGCATTTCCTCACGAAATTCCCATAGCGCTACAGAACCGTCGGGGACACAATCTAGCCAAAATGTGTTGGAACACGACTGCTCTGTTGCCCCGATTATTTGCGTATTTCTCTTAACAAAGAATGTTAGGAAATCATTGTCAACTTGGGTGTTGGGAGGCTTGGAGCATTCTCTATCCATGCCACCTCCCCCCCTATCCCCACCCATCAATGTTGGGTTCTTGTAGTTTGGCAAGAACAAAATTAAGGATTTTCAACAGTGTCCAGGGGGAGAGGGGGGCATAGTGAAGTAGGCTATAAAAGTGATTTCCAACACTTTTCGCTAAGATGTATACGTACTATTAGAAAGATGATTTCATGCTTAACTTAATTGCCGGTCATTTCAATTAGACAAATGATAGTGAAACCGAAACTTGTACACAATTAGGTACAAATAAGATGTTCATCTGAGTATCAAATTACACTTCATCCCTGCCTTACTTTAGGCGAATGGTCACTTTTAATAAGCATAGGCCTACTTTCAGTGCATCTTAAGCTACATTCATGGTTTTAACAGCAATTTGCAATTCCAGTGTGCTTTTCGCGATCCAAAGTGTCTTATTTTGTGTTTAACACTTTAATATTTATTCATAAGTGTAAAGATTCACAACAATAAATTTTAGAAGATAGGTTAACTAGAAAAAAAAGATTTTTAAACAGTTAAATATGTTTCCATATAGGGTTACGCGCGGTATTTGATAATAGTTAAAATTTAAATTTACAAATGAAAATAACCGAATCGAAAGAAAGGATTGATTTCGAACCGCGAAACCTACCGCTTGCAAGGCCGAGATCTTTGCTTCTAAAGCCAAAATCAACCTTACATACAGATCATTCGTTTAAACCTAAAATATGTTTAACAATGAATAGACGAAAGTAAAACCAAAGCTGACCCACACATAATCAATGATGATGCCACGATACACACCATATGAACAATAGAGAAGACAGGATGCATGATCTTTTTCATATGGTTTGCGGTGGTGTAGCATTTGTTTTTAATTAAAGAAACAATTTTCAGAGATAATTTATTCTTTGAAAATAGATTTTACCGTGAGTATCGATGTCATGTGGACAAGGTGAAATTATCGCATCGGTTGATGAAGGATCACTTCACGTATAACATGGGTTGTTTACATCTGTTTTCAGTAAAACTTGTAGAAACATACCCAATTATCTTGACGTGTTTATAGATGCCTTATCATTCATCATCAACTCATTATCATTATCATCCATGATCATCATCATCATCATCATGTATCATCATCATCGATATGTAAAGAGCGAATTGGCTTAGTAGCGGCAAAGATCTCGTCGTAAAGCGGGAGTTCGCGGTTCGAAAGCAAGTCCTGCCCATTTGGAATTTGGTATTTTCATTTAAAATATTAAAGCTTACCCTAGGTATCATATAAAACGCGTAACCGATACCGAAAAGTATTGAACCATGTTAAAAATTTTCATTTTTTTTCTAGTTAACGTGGCTTTAATTCTATTTATTTGAAAGTATTTACACTTTATAAAATAAAATATAAGTTGTTAAACACAAAATAAGACACTTTGTACCGCGGAGAGCACAGGAAAGAACACTGTCGTCGTCGTCATCATCGTCGTCGTCGTCGTGTCTTCATCATCACATCATCATCATCATCATCTTCTCCACATGAATTCCACTATCTGTTTAACTTAATGCCTATATTCATTTATACCAAATGCAGAAGGGGGGCCATGACTGTTCTGGGGTTTTCTTGCTATATTGAGTAATCACGGTGAATCTATTGACTCTGTAACATCGTGGAAGTTATTGTTTATGCTTTTTTACTATTTATATTTTCAATTTAGTATGAAACACCCAATAAATTCAGAGCCTTTTCCTGTTTATATGGACGACTTTGATGCCAAAATGCTACGAGTACATTTTTATGGACCATGCCCTAAGTTGACCGCTGCATTCCTTTTCCATGCAATGACGGAAGCCAATATGTTTATTATGTGCCACCTGAAATTTTGTTTGTAATCCTGTCTTAATTAGAAGTTTGAGGACAAATGCAAAATTAGAGGATTTTTTTTTACTTGCAGACACCAATCTTAGCCAAAATGGGTTGGAACACGACTGCTCTTTTTTGCCCCGATCGACTTTGCAGTATTCTCTTAAAAAGATATATAGACATCATGTCAACTTGGGTTGGAGGCTTGGAGCATTCTCGATCAAGTCCACCCTATCCCCACCAATCACTGTTGGATTATTGTAGGGTGGCAAGAACAAAATTTCAGGATTCAACATTGTCCAGGGGGGAGCCGGGGGGGCATTTTGAGTAGGGCCTATAAAAGTGTTCCCAAACACTCGTTGGCTAAGATGGTAGTCTAATTCCCGCACATATCATGTTTACAATTGCAGACTGAAAAAGGAAACACTGAGGGCAAAGCATTACCACTACCAGATACATACCTTGGATTTTTGATACAAATTTGTTTATTTTGTGTACAACAATGGAAAAATAGACAAAGGGTATTTTATTAAAACTAAGATTTTAGTATTGCATGATGTTAGTAGTTTTTTAGAATTTATTTTGCCGTTTTTAGATTTATTTTGACGTTTTAAAATGAAAAACCGCATTTTATATTGTTTACACTAGGGAACATGGAAAACATGGCTTGATGTTGATGTAATTTTATTGGGGTCAGGTCAATTGTAATTGGATTTTCGTAAACAGTACGTGTTGGTTGAAGATATGTACGGACTTATGTCATTGTTAAAGTAGACTTTTGCCCGTATATTTGTGTGTGTGACAATAAAATCGAACGATAAGAATATCATTAGTCTTTGGAAGAAAAAAAAAATTACATTGGTTGGATTCTCCTATTCTATATAATCGGTAGGCCAAGCTTATTTTTTCTTGACTGATTTTTTCTCTTGACTGAATTTTATTGACGCGAATCAGACTCTGATTCGCATGGTGAAAATTCGGAGCGAATCTTTACGCGAATCGATTCGCGGATTCGCTTCGAAATTGCAGCCTGTTTCTTTTCATTCTTTTCTCTTCTATTTCCTCTTTTTTCTTTTCCCTCCCTTTTCTTACTTCTCATTGAGAACTTTGAGGGGGGGGGGGGGGGGGGAAAACAAAATTGTAGCATCGGTACAAATTGGTAAGACAATTAGTCTACAGACTCTAGGATGCTAATGCATTGTCAAAAGGAAATTATTTTTTCTTTTTATTTAGGAAAAATATACATCTCAAAACATCTCAAACCTTAAATGGCATTGAAACTCCACAGAACAGTTACAAGTAACTTACGGCACCAAATTAAAGATTATGTCCAAATTTTAAAAGGAGATGCCATAAGTTACATTATTGGAACTACATACACAGATCGAATTGTGTTAGGGGATAAACCCACGTAACACAGAGGAAGGTGTATTGAAAACACAAGCGCGGTTGGAAAGTAGGTGGGTAAAGGTAGCACTCGTCCCTTGTTACTCCAAGCTGATTGCTTCACAATATATGAAACTTCTGTTACTGTCTTTCAAGTATTAGAACTCGCACCCAGATAATGATTTATCCCTTACAACTCAGAAGCAGGATGGTCATACTATTTGGATCAAGGAGTTTAATGCCAGGCTTCGTGAATGTGTACTTGTATGATTGAAAATATTTTGTAATGAGAACATTGGCATAAATTACCTTTCACGTCATGACGGACTGCACCTCAATAACAATGGGAACAAGTCTTCTTGCTAGGAATTTTATATCTACAATTCGATGTTTGCCAACCATGGATTTTCAGAGAGAGAGCTAAATCCGGACTGTAAAGTAACACAATTCAAATCATATTTAAGTTCTCTTGATCCCCTAAGTGGCTAATATCAAAAGATGTTAACACATTATGATTTTCACAATGTCCATAATTTACACGTACATGCATCTTCTAGAAATAATGTTTCCCCTCTTCCTGTGTTGATTGTGTTAAACCCGTAAATTGCAAGACAAGCCACCACCATTTCATTGTGGCTCAGTGCTTTAAAACTTATTCGAAGTAAACCAAATGCTATTGGCTGTACTAAATTGGGACTTAATTTTTCAGTAAAATGGTATTGAGTAAGTAACACAATCAACTCAATTGGTGGTGTGATAGTGCTTGCTCGGGTATGTTTAGTGAGCTACCCTTTGGTGTAAATATATTGATCCTCAATTGCATATTGCTACATTGAGAAGGGTTAAAGTTTGCTCACCTTCAAGGTATTCAGAGGTACTAATCAGCTGGATCACTTGAAGCTTTTACTTCATCTTCATGATATTGATGTTTTTGTGTTACAGAAAACCTGGTGTGAATGATAATGATAATGACGTGATGGAACAATTGGATGGTTATTATATATGTAGGGCTTGATAGGAAAGGTATGGAGGCTGCGGGGTATATAGGTTATATTTATAAAAATGGTATATCTTATAAACAAGTTACTAATTTGATACAAGATTATCGAAGCTGTGTGGTGGAAAATTAACCTTCCAAATACAAAACTATTTGGTTAGTATTGTTTAAGAGTACCAAATGCAAATGTTGATTACTTAATAGATTAGATCTTGATTCCGGAATGTAAAATATGTATGATGATGATGTATCTGGGGGATTTTAATCTTGACATAGTAAGCCATGCAACTCTAAGAAGATTAATAAATTGCCAGGCACAGTAATGACATCAGCTAATCAAGGAATTTACAAGAATAAACTGAAAAAAAAAACAAAAACACGTACGACTTGATCTAGGCTTTTGTACTAATCCAGATCGATCTCATCTTCAGGTGTTCATAGGCTTGGGCTCAGTGAACACTCACTATATACTGTAGTTCGTAAAAATAGGAAAGTTAAAGTCCCTTCTAAAACAATTAAGTACCTTTTCGATAAAAAATTAAATGATAAAGATTGTTACTGCTCTTAAAAGTTATAATTGGGATATAGTTTTCAATCAGATGATGTTGTAATGATGCACTTGATGTTTGGAGGACATGTCAATATGTATGTGTACCCATGCACAATAAAAGAGAAACTTGTTAAGGGTTCACCACTTCCTGAATGGATCAATAAGGATTTCATTGAGTTAACAAGAGAAAGGGGACTAATTCTATAAAAAAGGCCCATAAAACCAATAATGCAGATGATGGAAAACTGCTAGGATGTTAAGAAATAAGGCCAATAAATAATATGAATAAGTATCTGAAAAAAGGGATTACTGTAGTAATGCCAGATAAATGGGAATGGTTCAATGATTTCTAAAAATCTATGTACAACTATTAAAAAATTAATACCTAACAATAAACCTAATGAGCATTCTGAAACTAGTTCTAATAATAACGATAAGGAGTTGTGATAAATTCAATGAAATTTTTAAATCAAGTTATAACCTAGACTAGTAAATTTGTTGATGATTGAAAATAATATAAATAACTGTCACTGGACAATATCAAATCATTTTATTTTTTGATATGTGACACCAGAGTTGTTCTGGATGACATTCGAAAATGGGACCCCCCAACAAAAAATCACCTGGTCTTGGTAACTTAATACTAAGCTTTGAAAATTGGCTGCACCTAGATCTGTAAATCAACTTGGCCTACATATGTAATCGTCTTTGTACACATCAAAATTTTCCAGATGAATGGAAGCATGCCAAAGTGACTCCTATTTTAAGGTGGTGACAAATATGATGTGTAACAATATTGCCTATATCTTTATTGCAATTTCTTTCAAAAATTATTGAACGTGTTGTTCACAACCAGCTTTACATTTTTTGATGAAAATAACATTAAAATTCATGCCCAATATGGGTTTTAGACACAAGCATTTTACTACCACCAATCTCTCATTGATGTTTCGAACTACATATTAAATAATAGGAATAGGGTAGGTAAAGGAACTGGTGCCTTATGCCTGATCTTAAAAAAGAATTGACACTGTAAACCACAACCTTATTCCTTCAAAAAACTCAAAAAACTATGGTGTCCACTGGTACTGACTCTTATTGGTTCAAATCTTATTATGTGGTTAGAATCAAAGCTGTAAAATATTAATCACTCCTCTGATTTAGAAATATCAATAACTGGCATACCAAAGGATCAATCTTGGCGTCTTTGTTATGTATTATTTATGTCAACTCTCTTCCTGATGGTATTAATTGCAACATGTGTTCTGTACGTCTGTGATACCAACTCATGGTTTAGTACATCCGACTCAACTTCTCTCCAAATTGATATAATGATAACTTGCTGAATATTGCGCATTGGTTTGCAAGCCAAACAACAAAGCTTACCTTAAATATTAAGAAAACCAAGTACAATGATTTTTGGTACAAAACTATGGTTTGAGCAATTTTCAAACGTTTCTCTTATTGTAATGACACTATTTATAGAGTCGACAAGTTTAAGTATTTGGGTGTTTTTTTTAATTTTTTAGTTTTTTTTAATAATAATATTGATTATGATTCTCATCAATTATTTCTAACGCATTGGTGTTATTCGCAGGGTTAAGTTTATCTCCTCAGCTACGCTTAATTGCTGCCAATCGCCTTGATTTTTCCCACTTTGATTATGCGGCCAGTTGGTTCAAACTGCAGTTTTAACTTAGCAATTCTCTTCCAAATTCTTTCAAAACAAAACTTGCCCGTGTGCTACTTTCTGGCGACATTCGTACACATATTTGTGATACTGATGAGCAAACCTTGGCTGGGATAAAGTTTAAGTGACAGTTGGAGCAACATTATTCTTCTCCTTTGTTTTTAAAGGTCTTCAAAATGATGCTCCTTCTTACTATCATCACCATGTACTTAAATTACTTACTATCACACCAAAAACGTATAGCCCAATCAGGTAATACATGTATACCTTACTTGGAGCTATCATACCTGGCAAGTACATTCCAATACAGAGGTGCTCAATGTGGAATAATCTTTCACCACATGTCCACAGAAATTTTTCAGATATGAATGTTAACACTTTTAACTAATATTGTGTTTGAAATCTTGTTATTTAAGCTTGCTGTTTTAATTTATTGGAGTTCCAATGATAATTGCTGTAATCGTTTTCCTGGTATGTTTATGTATTTAAGGCAACTTGATTGAAATTTATTTTATGCTGATCTAATTAATCTGTTTCCAACATTATCACATAATCAATTGTTTGTGTATACATGTATAAATGTTTAGGTATTTTTCACTTGTAAGTATATATTACATCAGGGTTCATGGGAGACCAGTTTGTATACAGATTTGAGTTAACCTGAATAAATAAATGTTTTACTTACTTACTACTACTACTACTACAAGAGATTAGAGCCTTACCTCGGCCAACCACGCAATCAACACGTACCGTTAGAATCGATCAACCTTCCGGGTAACCATGGATCAATTACATTTATGTTTAAAAGTGCAGGACTGGTGACCGGTTATAAGCTATATTTTCGATTTTGTTTGTAACGGCCACGGTGCGTAACAATAACATAATATACCTTTGATGTTAATAAATCACCATGAAAAAAAAAATAATCCAAATTAAACAAAGATATTATAATAATTTGTTTTGATTTGATGCCGGGGGAAAAGTGGCAATATTTTTTTTGTTTTCCCATAAGGCCAGAGGTCTGTACAATTTTTAGCGAAGGCGTTCTAAGAAAGAATTGGCACCTAATTTGTACCTATTTGGCACCTAATTCGCGCCAGTATCTTAGTGGCGGTTATTCCTTCAAGTAGTATTAATACAAATTAGTCCGCCTAATTGGGCGCTGTATTACACTGATACAATTAGGCTCCCGCCTTCTGCCAATTTTTGATTGACGTTTAACCTAATACATTTATCATTGCATGCTTGGAAAACTATTCCATTAGCTGTATGGGTAAGGTAAGAACGGAAACTGTAGATCCTACCGGTGCAGCAGAATATGCGCCGTAGGTTACTGAAAATTTATGATAGAAACCTAAAAATAGTGATTGATTATACACCGCAGAGATAATTAAGAAAAAATGAGAGGTGGTTGTGGGTTCTAGAATGCGAAAGCACATAAACTTTGTCCATACCTAAGTATAGCCATGCATAACGAGGTAAATCTAAGCTCCCGGTCCAACTGCGCTTGCGGTTTGCATATTAATTAATCACCTTAGGGATTATCCCGTGACGTAGTAAAATCTCTGAAAGTCGGCGAAGTAAGGATTTTCCGAAGTTGACATAGCTTGACAAGCTTTGACATGGTCATTCTACAATCGTAGGCCTACGATCTACTGCGTATAAAGCCAATGACTTCAGTATGAATCTTAATCGCATGTATTATTCAAGGAGTAAGTTGTTAATGAGATGGCTTGTCCATTTTTCATGCTGGGTATCGGTACCGTGCGACCAATTTGGTGTGTTTGTTCATGGTGCGTGTTCACTGGGTAGTGGTTCCCGGATCGTAAACATTCGAACAAGCAAACGTCAAGTAATCACCACCGAAAAAAGATTCTCATTTCATAACCTTTGTGTATTGAGGTATGTTCAAAACTTATATTGCTGATTGCACGATTAATAGTGATTTTCCAGAATCATTAGCAATTGCGAACTATGGTGAATATTCATGAAATGAATATGGTGGCACGCTTCCATATGGCCACGCATGGTCCATGATGGTGTACGGTCGAAAAGCATGAAAGCTATTGGCAGTGTTGGCGCTTAAAATGTATTGCGATCATCGTGATATGGGGGGCTGGCATTGGAAAGAGGGTACGGGTATATGTGCGGCCCTTAAAGGGGGGACATGGGTCATTTTCCATACAATAATATGATTATGGCCAATCAACAACCATAGTTTCTTTTAATACAAGAAAGTGATATACCAAAATGTTTGGTATTGGTTTATTATGATGAGGCTTTTTTTCAAATTTTTTTTTTTTTTTTTTTTTTTTTTTATATTTGTGTCGGATCATATCGACTCCGCGTCGGTTGCTAATTAGCAGGGGTCAAGGTCACGGCACCCAGAAAATCATAAAATTCAAAATGACAATTTGCCCCCCCCCCCATTTAATTCAAAATATAAAATTTTGTTTATTTTAAGCCTATGATATACTTCAAGTTGCAGCGAGCGATTTCTGTGTATGAGTATGAGAGCGTTTACCAGAATTATATTCCATGTTGCGATGGCAACCATTCAAACTTCTCTCGCCAATTTTTGATGCTGGTGAATACAAAAATCAAGGTAACTCAAAAACTAAAAGGTTTTATACAAACTCCTCTCAGGTTCAAGTATGTACGCTTAAACTAGGTTTTTGTAAATTGAAGGTAAATAGGTCAAACCGTTTAGAGGATAAGGGCGGGGGGGGGGGCAAGTTTGCAACCTTCGAAAAATGGCCAAAAAAAGATGTAGGCCAAAAGGTCCGGAAGCGTTTAATGTTATTTAATCATATTAAATTATTATTGCAATTGTGTTTTTAATTTAAATTTATCAATTCTATTAATAATACTATTTTAAAATTAAAAACAAATCTGTAAATGGTAACTTTTACCCCCGTTATTATTATTTTGTGTAATTCTCTTCTACTTACTGCTTGTAAAACAAGGAAAAACAAAGTCAACATAGCTGCTTGATGAAAAACAATACAAAACATAAGAAATCGTATTTCTCTGTGCGTGCTGTACACTTCGATAACCATAAAATTGAACGATTAAGGAAATTGGTAGTTCAAAAGGGGCACGAAAAGGTATTTGGAAAGCCAAGCTCATTTTTACTGTAGGTTAGATATTTCGGAATACATTTTTAATTACATGTGCAGTTGCCTCTTAGATGCTGGTGGTGATCTACATTTATGCTCTTTTACATGCCATGGCAATATTTTGTTTTCCATTACAAATTTGGCTTTGTTAATGGGGACCCCATTGGAAATAAGTTATTTTTATGATTTCATGTGTTATCCAGGTTAATGAAACAATTTTAGGTCTTTTATGTATAAATAACTTATTTCTACTTAATTGTATTTATATTCATGTTTTTATTTATTATTTTCTATGTTATGGCAATTATTGTAATTTTAATGTTTTACCGAATAAAATCATCAATACACTAATCACAGTGTGAAATAGCTAAGCCTCAAATGAAGTCCTTCATATAGAAAATCACATCGTATTGTTATTTAAAGCTTCAGGTTGGGAAACGAGTGAGATTTACTAATTTGATTAGGCGCATAAGAGAAAAAATAGAGTTTATGTCATTTTCATATTTGTATCTGTAGGTAGTGAAGTTTTATTTATGTTTCAGGGATCGCAAACCAGTTGTGGAATATATGGAATGGACGACAAGAAGTAAACAGTCAAATACGATACCGTCTTCCGCCTATTGCATCCAACGTGTTATAGGTAGTATATTGATTACTAGAATTAAACTGATCACAAAAGTCTGTGATCTCACAACAAAAAGTGGCTTTCTTTTTCAGACATTAGATTCACGAGTTTGTCATGTACATTCCTTATCTTTAATGCCTACTCACCAGAAACAAAAAAGCTTTGTATCTATGCACAACATAACCAAATTAGTGACATTATCTATAGTGATCTTTAAAAATACCCTAAACCACATGAAACAATTGCTTCCAATTCAAAGCAAACTCATAATCTTAAGTGATGAACAAACATCCTGCCAATTGTCATTGCCTCAGAGTTAAAAGAAACCATAAAACTTTGGTCAATATCATCTATATCCATGCAGTGATGTCAGCCCAGTTTTATAATATGATAGCAGTGTTTAAGCAAAATCTCTGCACAAAATACTGACAACCAATAGCTGGACATCACTGCACAGAGATTAGCGACAGGACCATAGGTAAATAACGTTTCAGATGAATCCTGAGGCGTGTCTTTTTTAAGACATTTCTTGTTTTAAATAATGCATCATTTTGTTTTACAGAATAAGCTCGAAAAACGAAGTACGGTGACCCCTGTTTGCAAATTGTACAACTACATCATTAAACATAATATACAAAACTTTAAGAAAAAAACGTTGTATTATTTTAATATCCCCTAGCCGGCATAGCACCCTTAAAATGAAACAGGAAATCAATAAGAATCAGGGCAGAGGGGAAATAGTAAGACAACAACTCCAAAATAAATAATTATAGGCCTAATATCGTCTGAGTCAGAAATATTAATTCAAAATGTTTAAAAAAAATCCAGAAAAAAAATCCAACATCCACATATGCAGCGCCAGTTTAAATTCTCGTGTATCAATGCATAGTTCAATAACGACAAGCTACGACAGTTTGTGTGCATTACAACACATCATCATTGGTTGTTTTGTATTACGTAAACATACGTATGCTAAGGTTACGCATGCATAACAGTTATAGTTGAACTGCGTCATCGACATGGGTGAACGAGCAATGTGTATGGCAAATTGATATCGATTTATAATGTTTTGATTGATCGGGGAGACACCGGAAGCGAGGAAAGGTGAGCCCTGGTCTGGTAATCTCTTGTAATCTGCATGGAGTAACAAGAGGACGTGTGCTACCTTTAACGCCTTGTATTGAAAACCACTGTATACATCTCCCCATTGGCAGTGTGAACGAACCAAATGTCATTTGTTTTACATGCCTCAGTCTTCCTAAATACCATAAATATGAGCCCGACTTACCTAGATTCACAAAGACATGATACCACATATCCAGTAGCTCATTATAACATTTTTTTTTTCCAATGCTCATTATCGAGAAAATCAAGAGAAATTGGAAATTGTGGAACACAGATTCAGAAGTTTCGGTGTTATTGTTGACATGAGAACAAGGAAGATGTCCCAGGGGTATTTTCTTCCACCCCAATCAATATTGCCAATTATGTGGATAACTATTGAATGGGAGGTCAATCATGTTGTTTATGTTTTGCGTGCAAGAGTGCACACACAATTGCACTATACATTGTCCAGTAATTCATGTCTTTGTATTCAAGTAGTGCTACTCTTGTCAAATGAAAGTAAAACAGTAAAATGATGTCAACAAAACATGCTGCTGTGCAATCGTAGATGTCTGTCCTTGTGTAGCAAGAAAAATAAAATTACCATTGCCTTTTATAATACTTGAAAGAAGATTTACTAGAAAGAGCACTACTCCCAAAGCATAACACAGTTTAAATGAAGTCAATCTGTTACCTGGTTTCTGCAAAATTTGCAATGTTTATTTGGAGGAAATCTGATCTGTCCACCAGCCTTAAACGTGCACAGTGTCCTTTCACACGTGTGAAGAGTCCGAACTAATTAACGCTAATCACCTAAATGGAAATTTTCAAATGACCCGCTCTTTGTGACGTCCATGGTCAGTGTTCGATCACATTATTCATGCGATACACTAGATTGACAGGGTCAATACGCAAGCGCATTGCATGAATTGATTCTGAACTTCTAAAAACGTCTGCTGCATGTGCCAAATTAAGCAACCAATTCAGCTCTACAACACACAAGCGTTATTCATAAATTGTATTACTCATTGTTTCTCAGCACTGCTATTGCTGCTAATATTCATAATAGTAAATATTTACATAGTTTAGAGACCTCTGCGAGTCACCCGGAAGATGCAAAAGCAATATATTCCTATACTCGCTATTATTGCGTGAATCTGCCTGCGCTGAATCAAGGCCATGATGATGTCCCCGGTATTTATTTCGATCGGATAAAACCAATTATTTTCGCTGGTTACTACTAATAAAAAAACGAACGAGTTGCCCAGGGGGAGGGTGGCCAAGAAAAAACAATTTTAGACGTCGCCCACTGGTTTAATTATGCATTCATTTGACCAAGGGTTTTTCACTCCCGTTATTGCCGGGGAGGGGGGCAGCGTAAAACAAATTTTGGGGGTCCACCCACACTTCCACCCATTTTGATGATTCACAAAATCATATCCATAGGCCCCACCCTCAGGCTCCGCCCACCCCATCCATCCTCCATGACACTGAAAATCCCTTCCCACACATGAATATTCCACTACCCACCTCCCACCCGACTTCCTACACCTGAATCACACCATAAAACCCATTGTATCAACATCTATTATAATGCTTTAAGTACAGGCCTAAACCATGAACTCTCCATAGCCGAGTAGGCCATGCGCTGGTATATAATGTCATCTGCTACATTACCAGCAACATTACAAAATTCGGCATCCCACACACACATGATCACTGTGATACATGGCCGCTTTGTCGATTGATTTTGCACCTCTGAAGATCTTGATCTTTAAAATATATACATGATTAGGAAAGAAAACCATTACTAATAATGCTATACCTTTTGACAATTCTGCTAATTGCCCGGAAATATGAAAAAAATCGAAGCTTTAGTCTCAGTTTACGATAGCCATGCCCAGAGCGGCCAGTTTACAACAATCACGGGAACAATGACTTGACTGACCTGCATGACCTGGGGGCGTGGTTTAGCTCGATCGTATGGCATCGTGGGTGTGCTCAACAGTGTAATCTGAGATACAGGTGAGTGAAGATCGCCACTACCAATATTCCCATGAGACTACCTTGTGTGTCTGAGGGTTTGTACTGAGCAAAGCTGAAGACACACATTCGATGGGTGCAACAGCTGCATTGAACTCTTACCTAAATTTTATTCTACACTAACAGCACCAGTAGCAATTAGTCCCTCTACTATCTGCTTCTCTGGTTAAAGAAAGTCTTCCCATTGGTGTACAACCGTATTGCACTAGAAATTCCCGTCGACTGACCGGTCTCGCAAGGTCAGGAGGTTAGACGTTACGCTGGTTCCCTGCAACTTTGGTATCTCACCATTTTAACATTGACATAGTCTGAGCCAGAAGCGAAGCCCGAGACGCATGGAACCAGGCGTAGTCAGCGTTCCGTCAGCGTTTGTTGCCTTCGCACTGGAGTCTTTTAGGGCTTTGAGAAGCACATTTATTCGTTGGATTTTGACATGAACGAGGTAAAAAAAAAATCTGTGATTAGGGGTGACTATTTCGGACCAGGATAGTCTCAGGTATTTATAGAATTCCGTTTTCGAGGCAAAATGGGGACTAGGGGCTCCGTGTTGTCTGGCGGAACTTTTTTTACCCGAGCCTATTCAATTGTAACGGTAACTGAAATACGACGCATTTTGATCAGACCTTGCATTACAAATAAAACCTACATGCATTTTGTGGTCATCATGCTGAAAACATCAATATTGATTTTTTTTTGCATTGTAGGGAAGTCAAGAAAAGAAGTATCATTCCAAAATTTTGAGGCGTCACAATCTTCGTGAACAATTTTAACGATTGATGAAATGTTTACTTTTTTTCGAAGGACAAGTTTTTGAGGAACACTGCATTTTTTCTCCATTAGGGGTGAAAAAACAAAGTGCTTTGATTATTGTCAGTATTATGTTTTTGTAATTTAGATAATTAAGGAGTATCTTTCGCAAAAGGTCAGAGGCATGATGTCTTCAGGAACAATTTTTTATGGTTAGTGAACTTCATGTTTTCGGAAGGGACATATTTTGACGGAACACTCAGGGACTGCCTTTTAAAATGAGCAGGGGAGCGACATAGAACTCTCCGGAACTTTTAAGGGGAGCAATAGATGAGCCACTAAAACAAAAACAAAAAAATATCAAGCTATCAAGATGGATCTAAAGAAAATATTAAATCTAAGACATGTCTGTGCCCTTAAGGAGACTAAATTATCCTGCCAAAGCCATTTTATTGAAAATCCTAAAATGTCACAAATGGCAAGATTTGCTAGGAGAGTCTTCAATCCCTCTCTTGTAGTATTAAGGAGAAGTGATTAAGGCAGCATGGCTCTGTAGCGCCTTAAAAGGCAGCGGCCCTGAACACTGACTTCTAAACATTTGATCACGTGATTACAGGAAACCTTAATGGGTAGCCACCAAGCGTTTACTACAATTGTAGCACTAACTAAGAGTTTTTAACAAGCAATATCACACATCATCTGTCAATTTAGTTATAGCTTTATTAGCCTAAATAGGGAGAGGACATTTTTTTATGGAATTTACCGCTAATTTCAAATTGACACACATATTACCAAATGTCCACTTCTTTACAATTTCTGGAATTATTACCTTTGCTCAAATGTTATTCCTGACTGCTGAATGTTGTCCCAAATGTTTTCTTTAAGACAGTGTTGAATTTAACTCAAATATAGCTTAAAAATCAATGAGACAGTGATTTTAAGCAATTTCCATACATATGTTTCCATATTTTTGTTAGTCATCAATCAGCTTTCAAAAGGTTTTCATTGTACTGTAGAGTATACTTTTGGTGGTCCTTTAAGTTGGCATAGTACAATTATGAAAAGTACAGACATTGTTTTCAGCCTATCAATAATAGGCTTATGCATGAGTAGAATATTTTCCCTGGCAAGGGCAGCCACTAAAATATAAACTTAGTCTTTGGTATCTTTGTTCAATTCCTTGTGAAAAATCGCAGTTATGCAATGTTTGAAATTGCTGTGCTTTCTATGAAACATTTTTTTTTTAAATTTTGAGTTCAAAATTGGGTTTTTTTGGTATTTTGTGTTGTTGCCCTAATTTCCAAGGTGACAATTAGTAGGCATTTTTTCATGCAGCATCACTTGTCCTAGCTGCCATGTTGTAATAATGCATAGCCTTGATAGCTGCATTTGCAGCCTAATGTTTACTTGGGTTGGTCAGTGTGCTACCAATTACATGTTTGCTAGCTAGTTAGGGTCATGACTTTTTGCAAGACCCTCCCATGTCCTGTTGCTATACAGCTCAGTACCTCTGGTCATACAGATGTGCATTTAGCAATGCTTGTACCAGTATTTTTACAATGGTAAGTATAAATATAATGTAACATTTCTGCACTTTAAAATGGTTTATATTTCTTCAAATGTAAACCTTGTTATTTTCCATACTAATCCCCATGCAATGCATCCAATCATAGATTTGTTTGCTGGCGCATTTATTCTTGTCAGTTGATTAGTATATCTTCACCCCTATACAATCCAAATATTCTTCTTCTCAATTTAAAATAAATGTCTGGAATTTCTTGGATCCACAAACTTTCCGCTGTGTGTGTGTGTGTGTGTATGTATTTTTTTTAATTTTTTTTTTATAAAAAATTAATTAATTATATTGTGTGTCCATTATCCCAGTCTGTGCCTGTCTCTCTGGTTGTCATCATGTTTGTAGGTATGTGCCTTGTGTGTGTTGGTGTAACGATTTCAAAAATAAGAATTAACAATGGAACAAATCTGTTTGCCTCAGAGCAAGACCAAGAACCCTATTGTATGTACATGTGTTCTATATTGTGTGTGTGTTTTTGTGCATGTCTGCATGTATTTTGTATGTGTGTGTGTGGCGTGTGTGCTGCCGTACCTACATATTGTATGTCTGTGTGTGTGTGTGTGTGGTGTGTGTGAGCGTTGTTGTGAGGGTGTGTGTGTGTGGAGCGTGTGTGTGAGGGTGTGTGTGGTGTGTGTTAAGCTGCGCCAGCTAATAAAGGTAATGTCTCCAAGTAAAGAATACCGTAATCTTATCTCATTATTACGGCATTCCTTGGACATTAACTTTATTTATGTATTATATGTATAATGTTTCTTTATGTATAATGTTTTCTATCTATTAGCTAATTTAGCTAATTAACTAATTAGAGGACTTCTGAAAAAGTGATCCTTTGTGCTCACACTTTAGCTTTTTGTTACGAGAATAAACCTATATGTATAAGCAAGATTGAATGCTTAGGTTAATAGTTGTTTAAAACAGATACATGTTGTCTTTATGTCTGTCTGGTCATTTCGTTTAAAGTTTTGTAATTTGTTTCTCTCTCCTGCCTAAACTCTTGAGCCATTTCAACCAATTATTTCATAAGAACCCTTGGTCCAAGCTTGGTGCATATAGGTGTGTACACAGATTGGGCCAATTAAGGGGAAATCTTCGAAAATCTATGAATTTGATTTTCAGTCGCATATAAATTGCTATAATCGCCAATCTTGGTCAGAAGATCCACTGGCCCAAAACCCATATGGGTTTAAACAGTTGGATTCCCAAGGTCACATTCAGTTGGAAGAATCACTAAACTGCTGACACGTGACCCATATGGGGGGTTTAACAGATTGGTGGTCAAAGCTTCATTTGTGCTGATTAAAGGGCAATTTTGTCAGTTAAGGTAAAGTTATATAATTTGTTTCCTCTCTTCTGCCTAAACATTTGAGCCAATTGCAGCCGCTTGGTCAGTAAAGCCACTGACTCATGGGGTGTGTTCAGAGAATGACACCCATGACCCCATATGAACCTTTTAAATAACGCCATCATACAAGTGTTACACATTTTGCGATCACAAAGAGAGCAAGACTTGCTGTTTCGATAACCACCTTGTTCTTATTACCAGCAACATTTTTGTACCAAGTCATTTGTTATCATAGTATTTTCCATTTAATAAAATAAGGGCGTCCACACAATATTGTCCTCTTTGAATACCTTCACTTGATAGGCTTCTGCTTCATTTGATGCCTGGTTTATTTGGTCAATAGTGTGTTCAGAGCCAAGAGGTACCCTTATTGTTAAACAACCTTATACTTTAGGAGGCATGATTTGGTCACACGTTCATAGGCTCGCCTCAAAAAATGAATTCCCTGTGTAACTAATAATCTAATCTAATACTAATTTTTAACTTTTTCAGTTATATTTTGTTGTTTTTTTTACTCATGTTAAAAATGGCATGCTGAATCATGAAATGAATTGTTATTTATAATTTTACATGCACACTGTGCATGTAGTACCAAACTTTGCAGGCACACACAAAAAGTACCGTGCATGTGTGCAACCCAAGTAATTCGAGCTCTGTTTTGAATACACTTTTCCCAGACCTCGCGCGGCGCGCTCGAGTCTGGGTTCTGAACGGGCTAGGTACCACCCACTGTGCACTAAGGTCAATGCAGGGAAATACATTGGTCATTTCAAATGAACATTCCGGCGATCCTGTAGTTGAGGTCCAGATCATATATAGGGACGAAAATCTAAAACGGAAAGGATTTAATATTGTGCCACCACCCAAAATTCTGCTAGCCTCCCCGGAATAAAGTGCATGTTGAGGATTGGGGGCAGCTGAATTTGAATTCATCCCAATCTACTTTTCCCATCAGATTTAAGCTATTCCGACAAGTTGAATAACTCCTGTTAAGCTTTGCCAACAAGGTTAAATAAATCGTTGGAAGGAGGGCAGGGGCCTTCGACTTATGAGGGAAATTACGGGGTAAAATACAAGGTGAAGACATTTGTGAAAACTGGTGAAAACATCGCCTTTTTGTCAAGGTTTTTGATAAAAAGTCCAACTAACCTGCGTAAAAATGCATCCGTTTTTATCGTACTAACCTTTTCAACGTAGTATATAAGGCCCGTTTCACAGTAATTGCAACTTTTTGTCAGCCTGGGGTCATTTTTTCAAACTTAGTGTCAACTTGTTATTTTTTTTTCTAATGTGTGTAAGACTAAAAATTTTAGGAAAAGTAGAAAGCACACCTGAATCCTTTCTCCTTTATAATTTAATCAGAGAGTTTTGAAAAGTGAAGCCATGTTTTGTACAAAATGCAAATATTTTTTTATGGAATTTAGATTAATGGCAAAAGAAATTAGACTTGTCTTCATCATAAATGTAAAGTTGCACCTTCAGGCAATCCAGCTGAAATATGAACATTGACGCTTGAATTTCGACAATTTCTTGACATTTTTTGCATCTATTGTATCCAAAACAGGTTCTTGACAAAGTTTTATTTATAAAAATCAAAAAGAACAGAGCCGAGTGATTTTTTTTTTCATGAATTGATTAGTGTAGGCTGGAGAACATTTGTAACGAGTGCAAGCAAATATCACCCATTGAGTTTAGCAGATAATTAGCTTTATGTCCAAAATGTTGGATGTGACATGTGAACAGAATTTGACTTAAATCGTAATCTTTTTGACATTTATTAAACACAAAACTGATTTTAAGCTTTCTATAAAGATGAAACACTACTAACTTCCCCCTATGAATGCTTTGTTTTCATTCTCATATGCCCTTCCAATATTCCAAATCTGGTTAGATTTGCATGGTTTCTGATTGAAGCTTGCGTTGGACTTGACAAATTGAAGCATGTGACGGGCAATTTTGGAAATTTACTAAATGAGCACACCTCAAAGTAAGTTGGAAGTTCACAAACCCATGGAACAACTAGAAACAGACATAAATTTTAAAGTTGCAGATCTCCCTCGTTTTTGAGATATGCAACTCGTTGTGTTGGACTACCAAACGCAAATGTGTTGGAACGTGACTGGTGTGAACGTAAAATTTCAATGTTGATGGAGCCACGTGAGGGGACCCACTTTTTACACTGGTTGTCAAAACTTCAAAAACTTTCAGTACAATTTACTAGTAGAGTGAAATCACTCTTGGAGAGTAAGTAACACAACATAGAACTTACTTCATAAAGACAACAGGGCATCTGCAAAAAGTTTTGACGTGACAAAATTGTGACGGAAAATTGCGGTCAAGATTTCCGAATAATCATATCTGAATTAAATTCAAGGACCAGTCATATAATTTGTGTGGTCCATTATCATGAGGGATTGTCTTTGTACATGATACAATAAAATGCCACAGATATGCGCCCCACACAGGATTGTCAGTGTAATTGAATAAAATGGTAATTCAATGTGAACGGAAATTGTCACGTCCAACACTCATTTTGATTGCTCCATATAAGTTTTTTGAGCCCTCTGCTACACCTTATTTTCACATGGTAATAACGTGTCACTAGTTGCCTAAAAGAATCAAAAGTAAAATTAACAGTTCTACATAGCTATATGGCAGCTGAAACAAAATGATGGTATTTTTGGTTGACCGCATATTCGTCAAATTTCCGACCATTTTGTTTGGTCCTCTCCTGAAAACAAGCACAATAAGATTGGGTTTAGTATGGGAGGTAGGTCTAGTGAGATCTAGTAAAAACACAAAAAGTGACTCTGTATCACCTTCCTGTAAAAATCCTATCGGTTTTAAAGTAAAATCAAAAAGTAGGCAATACTGTGAAACGGGCCACAAATCTGTTACTAGAAAAAAGGTTAACACTTAAGTGCCAAAGGGGGAGTTCCATAGTACCCAACATTTGTTTTTTTGTGATTTCTCGGTTTAGCAATCAATTTTTCAAGGAGTTTTTTGTCCTAATTGTCTGATTTAATGATTAAAAAAATTAGTAATTAACTCTTGGACTTTATTTTTTGCCTTAGATATATCTTATGAGGTAATTATTAATCTTAATAATACTTAAATAACCTTTTATAATGCTGTTTGCATCATTTTTATTATCCCCCGCTTGGAAAGCAGAAGGGGGATTATGCTATCAGTCAATTAAGGCGTCGGCGGCGTCGGTGGCGTCGGCGGCGTCTGCGTCGGCGGCGTCCAACACAATCTTGTGAACGCGATAACATGAGACCCATAAGGGTTATGGTGATGTACTTGGTGGGTGGGATCGGACTGGCCATGCCCTTCATCTTATTATATTATGGCGTGGCATATGCTAAATTAGCGTGAAGCACTAATTTGCATATCTCATGATTAATTTGGGGTTTTTCCAACACATCTTTGTGAACGCGTAACAGAGAACCCATAGGGTTATTGTGATGTACTGGTGGGTGGGATCGGACTGCCATGCCCTTCATCTGATTAGATTATGGGCCTGGCATATCTAATTAGGTACCTAATTGCATCATTAATAGTTATTGGGGTATTTTCAACAACATCTTTTGAACGCGATTAACATAGACCCATAAAGGCTTATGGTGATGTAAACTTGGTTGGGTGGATCGAGAACTGACATGCCCTTCCTCTGATTAGATTATGGGCCATGGCTATGCTATTTGGTACCTAATTTGCAATAATTAATGAGTTAATTTGTGGGTATTTTTACCCAAAAAGCTGTGAACAAACTATCTGAAGATAAATAGGTCCGATTTTGATGAACTTGGTGGAGGGGGGGAATCCTGTTACTCTCGCGTTGATTAGGTTTGTGGCGTCATAATATCTATATTAAAATAGCTAAGTTGGCATATTTATGGGCTAAATTTGGGGTATTTCCACCCAAAAAAATTGTGACAACTATCTGAAGATCCATAAGTCTGATTTTGATGAACTGATGATGGGTTGGGAATCATGTATTCCGCGCCCTGATTAGGTTTAAGGTGGGTTGTCCTGGTTAAGGGGGCTTGTCTGGGTTTAAGGGGGGTTGTCTGGGTTTAGGGGGGGTGTCCACTTTATGGGGTTGTTGGGTTTAGGGGATTGTTGGGGTGTAAGGTGGGTTGTCCTGGGTTTGAAGGGGGTTGTCCGGGTTTTAGGGGTTGTTCTGTACCTTAAGGGGGCTTGTTGGGTTTAAGGTGGGTTGTCCGGGTTTAAAGAAATAAAGGGGGTTGTCCGGGTTTAAAAAATAAATAAAATAAAGGGGTTGGTTGTCCGGGTTTAAGGGGGGGGGGGTTGTCTGGGCTTAAGTGAGGGGGCTTGTTGTGTTTCAGGTGGGTGTTGCAAAAAGCAACGATTTAAGGGGGGGAAGAAAAGGATCAATAAGAAGGGGTTTTCCAGCTTAGGGGGTTGTCTGGGTTTAAGGGGGGTTGTCAGCTTTAAGTGAGGGGGGTTGTTTGGGTTGAAGGGGGATTGTTGGGTGTAAGGTGGGTTGTCTGGGTTTAAAGGGGGGTTGTTCCGGGTTTAAGGGGGGAGTTGTCCTGGGCTTAAGGGGCTTGTTTGAGGTTTAAGGGTTGTGGTTGCACTAGTTTAAGGGGGGTTGTCAGGTTTAAGGAGTTTGTCCCGTGGTTTGAGGGGGGTTTGGCCGGTTTTGAAGGGGGTTGTCCAGCTTTAAGGGGTTGTTGGGTTTAAGGGGGATTGGTTGGGTTTAAGGTGGGTTGTCTGGGTTTAATAAAGGGGTTTGTGTCCCCGTCCCGGTTTAAAGGTAAGGGGGGTTGTCTGGCTTATAAGGGGATTGTTGGGGTTCAAGGTGGGTTTTCCGAGTTTAAAGGGGTTGTCCGGGTTTAAGGGGCTTGTCTGGGCTTAAGGGGGATTGTTGGGGTTAAGGGGGCTTGTTGTGGTTTTTTAGGGGGTTGCACGAGTTAAGGGGGGTTGTCCAGCTATAAGGGGTGGTCGGGTTAAGGGGGTTGTCCGCTTTAAGGGGGTGTTTTTTGGGTGTTAATGGGGATTGTGGGGTTAAGTGGGGTGGCGGGGTTTTAAGGGGGGTTGTCAGGTTTAAGGGCGGGTTGTTGAGGCTTTTTTAAGGGGGCTTGTTGTGGTTTAAGGTGGGGTCACGAGTTTAGTGTGGGTTTTGCCCAGTTTAAGAAAGGGGGGTGTTGGGGTTTTAAGGGTATTTTTGGGGTTTAAGGGGATTTTGGTGGTTTAAGGGGGTTATTTGCCGCTGATTATTTAAAAATTTGTAAACTTCTCCGCCATGGGTATTTAGAGCGGTTCGGCACCGCAACTGTATTTTGTCAATATGCATGCTCTTAACTGTGTATTTAAGTCTATGGGCAAAGTAAAGGCGATTTGAAGTTTCTGAGAAAATACAGATTGTTAAATTTGGCTATCTTTTTGCAATGATTATTTTAATTGGTTATTCTAGAGTAGATATAAATGAATTATTTTGGTTCAAACCTTATTGGAGTTGCTGAGGATGGAGATGTGCGAACCACTCTTTTTCGAAGAGTGTCATTTCAATTGGCCATAGGTCCTAGTCGGATTTTCATTTTTATTGTGGGGTTTGTGGTTCTTACCTGACCCCCATTTATTTGTGTTAGTTCATGACAAACTCCCATGGGAAAGTGGGTTATCTGGGTTGGGTTCCTAGGACCCCCCCCCTTGGGCACTAACGGAAGTTTTTTTAAGCTTGGGCACTTAAGTGTTAACTTAAATTGTGGAGGAGGCAGGCTTCGATATATGAGGGAAATTTATTGGTATTCGGGTGTTTTCGAAGAAATTGCTGCCATTGCGAGAAATCATGGACCAAACTTCGAGAAAAGTGAGCGCTCATTGGTTTTTTATTTTTTTACCGCTTTTCCCATCGCGGCCTCTGATTAGATGAAAGTCCGAAAATCTTTACGGGGGAGTAAGAGACGACCATCGAAAAAGCAGGGAACAAAGTTGTTTTTTGTCGACGTATGGAACTACTGCGTGAAGGGTGCGTGGGCTACGTCAGCGTGTCAAGATCGCAGTACAAATTACGGTACACCGCTCGGCACTATATAACTCAGAGTAAATTACTCATTTTTATTTGTAAGAGCAATATCACAAAATAGATTTTAATAAAAAAACAAAACTCTGGAATTTTATGGATTTCCAGTGAAACTACTATGATTTTCTTATTCATTTTATTATTTTTAAGATGACATCCAGGATGGCATTTGCGACTATTATTTTGTTTTTATGGAAAAACTAGGTCATCAATTTGCTCATGCCTAACCCAGATTACATTCTACGGTGATCAAGGGGAGGGAGCGTGTAGGCACAGTAACAGCCACTCTCGATAGTGAAGGTCCTGCTAGCGTTGATGCCGATTTTCGTTGAAAATGGACCAAAAGGCAGGTAAAATTCATTTTTTGGAACAAATTAAGCTTCATGGTTAGATGATTTGGATCCAAAACACATTTAGGGGAGCTATTTAACTTTGATGATAAGTTTAAACCTGATGGCAAAGCATTCAACCCTATATATGATCGTAGACCCCAACTCCAGGAATGCCAAAATTCCTATTGTCAAGTGTGGATGGAGGAAACTTTTTCACTTCATTTTCTCAGAAAATGATAAAAGCCTGCGATAATTACTCCATGACTCGCAATATCTGAAGCGGCTAGGGTAGGAATAACCATATTAATTTGAAAAGGGTTACCTCAAATTGAAATTATCTTCATTGTAAAGTTGACTTAATAGCTTAAAAAATGAGGGGTCAATCAAATCTGTAGGCCAAATATTAGCGAAGATATGGACAAATGTGTGTTTGCTGTTTTTCTCAAATTTAGTGACCGAGCATTGTCAATTCGCAGTTATTATTCGCTGCCATTGAATACTGTACAAAATGTATGACAGGGCTCATTTTTAGCCTATAATATATAGGCTATTGTCATCACGTAGCAAATTAGAGTAGGAAACCCAATATTATCTCATGAACTAGTCTCTCATGTCTTGTCCAATTCTTTTGAAACTCGCAGGTATGCAAGTAATGACATTTCTTTGAAAAGTTATGTTGTGGATTTTGAAAATTCTGAGCAGATGTTGCGTTTTGGGGCATTTTGTTCGGCCTTTTGTGTTTTTGGCATGAATTTTGTTTGTAGGCAAAGATTATGCTGAATTGTCTGTTGTCCTACAATGTAGATGCCCGGGGTAGATGCATGCTGTGTGAAAGCTGAAAGCCATGCATTATCAATGCTGGCCTAGAGAGGCATTGCATTTGCAGCCTAGTCTGATAACCACTTGACAGTAAATTTCATGCTTATCTAGGAGATGATAGTTATCAACTTCAATTAGCACTCTCCAATTCACAGTTGGGATTGTCCTTGATTTGGCATTCAGTGGCTAGTTCTATAGTAATATACAATTTTGGTTTTCACTTGACCATACTTGGTTTCATATCAACCTTTATGCTTTCAACTAGCAGTGGTTATATGTTTCAAGTCATTTTCATCTTCTTATGACTCAAGTTGTGGGAGATATTAGCTGAACAATACTTTTGTCAGAATACCTTTTCATCAACAAACATCACAGAAACATTTTTGTTGTTGAAACATTATATAACAAAATATTGAATACTCAGTATATAGTATTTGTCACAAAAAAACTATGATCAGGCCCTTGGCCTTAGCCTTTTTAAATTATGTTTCTTTTTTAATGTGGCAAATTAAATATAGTGTAAACTTTTCACACTATAGTTTATTGTCATATCAAATAAGAAACATAATTTCTACTACCTATTTCATTTTACACTTGATCTTGGAAAAGTTGTATTGCAATTGTGTGAATGTTTTTAGTTAGATTAAAAACCCAACTTTGTCCTGGCATGGTACTCTTTGAAGTGTTAACAGAATTAAAAGATAACAAGTTAACAGATTTTGAACACAGAAATAAAAGATTAAATTAATAGTACATCATAATCTAAAGTACTTTGTGGAATCAATCACATTTTAGAGGAAAATGTATTATATTGAGAGTTGTTATTAACATGATCAAAAGTATGGTGCAGGTTTATTATTTTCCCGTTCTGTAGCATGCATTGTTTGAAAAAATCAAGTAGGCTACATTATAACTGCAAATGCTTACCTCAGGCCTCTCAAAGCTACTTACATGAAACAATCTGTCTCAAACAAGTCAAAATGTAGATATCGTAGGCCTACAGACTCACAAGTGCATAAATTTTAAATAAAATTGAAGTTTTGTTTTTTTATTGTGAAGAACCTGTTATTGATATAAGTTTTAAAAGTTTTCTTAAAGATGTTATTTTTCATTCATTTTGACCTAAATATAACATGCATTAGGCCTACAGGATATTCCATTATCAGGCTATTATCTTATTAGCCAGTTTCATTTATTTGCTTTTTTATTTATGGAAAATTCTTTTCCATAAGCAAAAGAAGGATTTTTCCACTGCACTTCATTCTACTTTGCACATTTACCAAAGTATACTGAACTAAAAATATTTGCTTGCAAACCAGGGTAAACTTTATAATGCATAGAATGTGTCCTTGTATGGCCAGGCTCTGACCCTAGGTGGTATTTAAATCATTAGCAGTGTCATATGAAGTGCAACTTAAAGGCACTATCAGTGATTGCTAAATCAGAAAATCAAAAAAATCATCAAAAATCAGATTTTTGCATGTCTGTAACAAGTATAGGTATCCTAACATACCCTGCAGATGATACGACCAAAAGCAACCTAACATGGACAAAATCGGACACTTACTATTACACGTAATTGAATGGAGATTTGTATCATTGAAAACTGCCGTTTTCTTCATTTTCAGTCAATTCTTCAGTTGGAAAAGGTAACATGTTTGAATTCTACAGGCTTATTCTTCACTTTTAAGCTATTCCTGCAAATTTCAAATATTTTGACTCTTTCGGATAAATCACTGATAGTGTCTTTAATGATGGCAATAAGCAACATGTGTTTAGCTCCCTTTAACCTTGCACTGTGTTAACTTGAAACAGCCCAAATTCTCTCACTCCAACCAATCATAAGTGGCCTTACAAACACACTGCTATCTCAGAGTGTATTGAGTTCATCCCACAATGCACCAGTTTTGGGACATTTCACCTCAATAATGTCATGTGATGCCAGCATGGGATTCCCCAAAAATCCCATTCTTAAAGGGGACCTGTCATGCAAGTATTGGTGGCGCTTTGACGTTACTTCTATGTATTTTAATAAAGTGATCACCCTTTCCAGGTTTGATTATATCATAAACAAACTTGTATTAAAGGTGGTTGTTCCGATTTATGTGTATTGTGTACTCTACTTGATATGAGAGCCTTGCACTTGCACATACACCCCTTCAAGTACCGTGGGAAACAAACTTGCGGTTTTGATGGTAGACACAATAATGCATGTTGCAAAGGCCTATTCAATACTGTGCTAAAAAAAGTGGTTAACCAGTAAACAGCGTTTTTTTGTTTATATCTTGGGAATGAAATGGATTCGAGGGCTCAAATTTCAGGACGACAATGAGAAAAATACGGCCTTTCATCTGATATCAAAATCGATACTACTTCCGGGTAAATCAGGGGGGTCCCAAAGACGATCGGAACACGCCCCTTTAATGTGCAATTTTCTATTGTAAATAATATATAAAGGTACTTTAAAGGATGTTGTTGTTGTCTTTGAATGGCATCATATTATAGGCTACTGCATCATTGATGCTCTGGTTTACAACATGGAGAAAGGATTTTCTTAACACATAAAGGGTTTGCACTTCTGTTAGTGCATAACGGGGGTTCCTAGGGACCCCCCTAATATAACCACTTTCCTAAAGGATTTTTTAGATGAAATCCACCACATGTTAGAAGGCTTCAAAGATTAACAATAAAGAAATAAAAAACTGAAGAAAGTTGTTCAGTAAGAAAATTAGGGGCAAAACATTGGTTTTAATTTTGCGTAAAAATGTGCGAAAATGACACTAATTTGTTTCTGCATTTTCTACGGCATTGCTTCACCTAGACTTGTGCTGATTGCTTTAATTGGTGAAGAATGAACTGTATTTACCATATTAAGCACAAACATAATGTCTCATGCCATTTTCTATTTTTCAGGGTTACTTAGTATAATTTACCATAGGTTCCTACAGTAAACCGCTACATGATGTATATAAAATATTATGGCTCCAATGGCCTACTATACTTTGCAAGATTTTTAAAATTAATTATTTACTTTGTTAATGTCACTAGGTGTATGCATTATGAAAATCAGAATCACAGTAACTCTAATAAGATTTTTCATCATGGGCAATTCCGTTAGTGCATAAGACAGCGTTTCAAGCTTTGACTTACGTTTAGCGGACACGGGTGTGAAAAAAATATTTAGGGGTGAAAACATTCCAAATTCTTGATTACTTAAATGTTTCTAAGGGTAAAATGTCCTATATTTTTAGATTTTGGCACTTAAAACCCCATATTTTTCACTGATTTTGAGAAAAATTCATTTTTTTGGCCAATTTTAGCCAAAAATGGCCATTTTCGGGTGACAAAAATTTGGACTTGCTAATTTCCTGTGAGTGTATGAACATGAAAACTACCTAGTAGTGACTAATTCTTTATGCTAATCATGTGACAGGATACATTTGTAATATTCAAATCATTAAATGGGATCAATCTATTTCTTTATTTTTGTAACAGGGTTAGAAAGACGGCGGTCAGGGTGACAATTGATTTGGGAAAAAATGCATTTTTTCGCCCAATTTGTGATTGAAAAAGCCATAACCCCTCAATGGTATGAGCTAAGGTTGGATGCTTCTTGTGTCTTGTTGTTCAGTATTCAATAGCAAATAGTGCAATAAAACGTGTTTAAGTTGAATGTACTGAAAAAAATAAAAAAAGTAAAAAAAAACTCTATGATTAATTTTAATTTACATAAAAAAAAAGGTTTTGAAAAAAATAAAGGCCTTCGCAAAAAAAAATAAGTCCTTCAAAACTGTTGAGGTTTAAGGCTAAACAAATATAAACTTGCTATAGCCAAGGACCTCCCTCTAGAGCAAAGTTTATATTTGTTTAGCCCTGAGTCCCAGTTTTGAAGGAATTATTTTTTTTGCGACCCCGGATTTGCTCAAATTTGAGACTTCTGGCAGAAATATGCCGTACAGTGCTATGCGGAAAAATTTTCAATTAATAATAGCATTTTTTATTTCAGATTCAGTTTCTACACAAGGAATTCACCCTAGAAAATGGTATTTAAGTAGGATATCTTTCCCTTTAAGTTGCCACCATTTGTCCACCCCAAACGTAAGTCAAGCTTGAATGCTGTCATATAAGGGGGGATCCTAGGGGACCCATGCTAATTAACGCAAAAACGATTGCGATGGACATTGGATTTTTTGCACCAAGCACGCGCAACTAAAAGTTAGAACAAATACAAAAAATAATAAACCAAAATATTTTGCAGCTTAAAAATTGCTGGCTGGGAAAAACAAAAAATGGTCCCTAGGACCCCACCTTATGCATGTAAGTGTTAATGTAGGCGCCATATTTACAAAATTCTACTATCACTACATGATTGTTCCTGTATCAAAGATTATGGATTATTTTTTGTTTTCCCTTCATAATGAGGGTTTAGGGTTCAAATTTCAAAATTTCTCATTTTTCCCATAGGATTAGCTTACACAGTTAAAGCAATATTAGCACATTTTGAAGAGCGGCCCCATTTCAAAATTTTGATATTTGGCCACAGTTACGTTGTGATTGTCTAGGAAACTATACGCCCCGAACGAGAATGCTAAAAAATTCGATTTGTAATAGAATTTGGATCCAAGATTGGACTTAACGGACCAGAGCTGGAAATGCTACGGTTATGTTTCCGTCCATGATAAAATAGTTGCCACCCGAGGAAAATAACCTACAACTATCCCGGGGCCGAGTTATCCATGATACGGAGCTCTAACATTGGCCACACCGCCCTACTTTTGAGGCTGGGGCGGATTGGGAAACCCACACCCCCACAAAAAATTTGCTGAACCAATTAAAACAACTAAGGATGAGCTAGACACGTTATTGTGGCCGCTATTACCCGGCTATTTCACATTGGAAGGCCGGTCCAGCAGCCGGTGAATTATTTCGGGATCCCGTAATAATTATTCTAATTCAAAATTCTTCGTTGTTGGAGACAAGAATTTTCGAGCTTAACCATCACAGTTATGGTGGTTACTAGCCAGTTACCAATTGCAACCGTGTAAAAATCTCAAATTTTTGAAAACAATTGTGGGCGCTCTTCAAAGAACGTGCTGTTAATATTGCCCTTTAAGAGGTGACTTCGATCAGTTTTTGGTTTGAAGGAGCCATCTATTGAGAGAATGTGTTATTCTTAGCTGGGGGCGACCAGTTAACCTAGTCAATGAAGATAAGGTATTGTAATCAGAACGCAATTGCAATCATGGGGCCGAAATAGGGGCAAGAGCGCCGCACACGGCCCCTGTCCACTTTCACAGCCGTTTTGTTTAGGACTTATCCTAAATTTGCTTGGCAAATGCTTAAAAAAAATCTTATCTCAATACTTTTAGACCTTTTGATCACCCAGGTGGCGATCATTTCGCTGTTTTGGTCGGAATAATGATCGGGGAGATATTCCTGAAAAGAATATATGGTTATTTTTTAAGAGTGTTAGCAACTTTTAATAATGACGCTCATTCAAGCTTCTATCTTGGGGGGGTTTTTTTCTTTTTTTTTCGAAGTGTTTACAAGCTTTTACACACGCATATTGACACATTTGTTCGGCGAAGGCTTAAATCCTACTCTTCTCAAAACTACTTTTAGGATTTTATGGGCGGATTCTTGTGCTGTTCTGTAGTTGTAATACTGATCGGAGATATCTGAAGAGAGAAGGTTATTTTTATTTTCTTAGTGTTAACAACTTTTTAACGAAGCTCTCATGTTGGTGTATGTATTTTGGCGAAGTGTATGCCTAAGTAAAGCAGGTAGCTGCTGGGATTTTAATGTGGGTCTTATTCACTTGAAGATGTCCTGTTTGGGTAAATAAAAGTAGCTACAACAGTAGGGCCTAATATTGGTAACATTATGTGAGTTTTGTGAATTAAGCGATTTGTGTTAACATATAAAAATCGTATTAATATTATCATTTTAAAAAAACATAGAATCAAGTCGAAACTTATTAAAACCGAAAGTACATGTAGTGTCACTCTGGGCTAGGCACCTGTCCCAAACTAGTTTTAATTTAAATGGTTAAAAAAACAAAAAATTATTGATATATTTTTAAAAGACTGCAGACATTAATTAATATAAGGCATTCCAGCCAATGCAACAAATCGGGTACAACACCATCAACCTCATGGATTTCTTTTCATTTTTGGTGTATTGAAAGATATTAATGAGAAAACTAAAATTCCTGAAATTTGAGCCTCTGTACCTCTTCGTTTTTCACACGCTACAAGCAATTTTAAATTTGAGGGGGGCACCTCAAAAACACATGTATAACCTCCTGGGGTGAAATTCAATATTCAGAATGCCATAGTAACAGAACTACACCCTCAGCTCCATCAAACTTGGCATTCTGGACAACCTTTTGCTGCAGATTCCATATGTGATCAGACAAGATGCACCTTGCCCCAATTTAAATTACGGGGATCAAAAATGGCTCAAAAACGACTCGGACCATACTTTGGAGGCCATAAGTCAAAAGTAAAAGTGATATAACTTTCACAATTTGGGCTGGTGATAGTTATCTCTTGAATCACTACCAACTACCCCGTTGTGTACAATACTTAATACTTAATCATCTTCGTTGGAAGAGATATCTCTGTCTCAAAAGCAAGAAGTCCAATTTGACCTTGATTTGGGGCCCCCCAAAAATCAATGCCAGACATTTTGCACCAACTTCTGCTTGAAAAATATGTTTGGAGAGTGGTTCCTAGCTTAAGTAATTTGCAAAGTTTTCATTGTGGTGTCTCAGTGTCTTCTATAAGTAACGGTCCTTCAAAAGCCCTCTTCATGTATTCAGTTTTGAAAGAATTCCCATTGAACACACAAGGAAACCTGAACTTTGCAAACTGGGTATAAACATTGCCAGTTTCACTGTTTTAAGATATGATTCATTATGATATTAAAGTAATTATAAATGTCATTTCCAAACAAGACACCAAGCTGAAATTTGACCATACCTAGATCAGTGCTAATAGGGTGATAATATTGATTTCACAATTTCATTGTTAGGAGTTCCTACAAGTCAAACTTGGATTCAAGTCTTAACGGCAACCTTAAAGACCCGGTCCAAAGTTTCAGAATTCTGTGTACATTTCCATATGGGAAATTTTTGGCTGATACTAGTTGAAAGTGTAGATTCTTTGAAGCCTGTTTACCACATAGTTTTAGGAGTTCCTTTTTCATCTTTGGGAAGAGATTGTAGTCAGACAGTGCCAATCGGGTGAATAGGCCCCCCTGATGTTTTACCAGATTGAAAGCCACAATGATGGATGTGCAGCATGGCTACCAAGACTTATGGACTGTCGGCGTTGTCATGATGGAATATCACCCTGATGTCACTTCCTCTCCTCAACTTTTTTAATTTTCTCCGCGTAAAATTGCTTCATAGGGTCCCGGGCAAAACTGTCAATGTTTGATTACCTGCAAGTTAAAAAATAGAACAGATATACACAATGAAACTTCTGGAATTTTCATTTGAAGAATGAAAACTGTAGATGGTGTAATTTGAACTTTGTACGCATATATCTCTTTCTCCTTAGGCTTAGAACTTATCAAGCACCACCCTCGTACATAAGGCAGACGACACATGTTGAAACTTTGCACCAACTTCAGTAGGGGGCCCTCTTAACCATATATCAGCAGAAATTTGTGCAAATGTCGACATTGATTGTTTTTGGGGGGGGGGGTCAAGGCAAGGTTAAATTGGACTTTTGCTACAGCTATATCTCTTCCAATAAGTGATTAAGTATAAGATTGTACACCCAAGGTAGATCCAAGTTAAGCTATCACCGCCCAAATTTGGAAGTTATATCAATTTTACGTTTGACTTATGGCCCCCCCAAGTATGGTCAGAGTGGTTTTTGAGCCATTTGTTAACCCCCGTCACTTTGAATTGGGCAGCAAGGTGCATTTTTCTGATCTTTGGACTCTGCAGCAAAAAGTAGCCCGAATCCCAAGTTTGAAGGATATGAGGGGTGTCGTTTTATGGCCCTCTCTGAATATTGAATTTCACACCGGTACATGTTTTTGAGGTGACCCCCCTCAAATTTAAACTTGCTTGTAGCGTTGAATAAAACGAAAAGAGGTACACAGCTCAAAATTTTCCACCAGGGAATTTAGTTTCTCATGAATATCTTTCAATTACACCAAAAAGAAAGAAATCCATGACGGGATGGTGATTGGTGTACTGATTTGTTGAATTGGCATGGAGAACCCATAAGGAAAGTAGCCCAAGTATCAGGTACTTTGAAATAAAAATCCTCTTAAAAGGATAGCAAAACAGAAACGACTCAGGTTTCCAGGGTTATTGGGGGGGGGCTTAGAATTGATATCATAGTATAAGCTGATATTCGAGAATGGTAATATTTCTTGGATTGTTGTAGCTTGTTGAGGTGTGGTTACACGTTTTCCTTGTTTGGGTAAATTCTTACAAAGATTGCCGGTCACATTTTCGCAACTATTGTGCCATAATGTACCCGATATCGAGTCGACTGATATAGGGAAGCCTAGACCAAAACCGTGTTATTATGATCGCGTAGGAAATTCTCCAGGAAACCAAGTAATTAATCGAGCAATATTTCCCTAATATTAGGGCTCAGAGTAATTTAAGTTAACATATTCAACTTGTTCAATCTATTCTCGTGATCAACCTTGTAGAAATTTGGGAGGCTTTGGAAAGTCACAGCGGGGATTGCCGACTCCTATACATTGAATTTTGTAGCGTAACACAGCGGCAATCGTAGATAGACACTTCGGGTGTGTTGCCCCCTTATTCGATCCATCATGCTTGGCAGTGGAAGCACCTCTGTTGATATTTACCGATTTAGCGATATGCGTCTATGATTACAGGAGGTGTGCCTTTATTCGAACGAAGTGTTTCGCGTAGCCGTATGTATACGGTAAAATATCCGGGATGTTTGGTAGCCGTACGCACCATCTTTAAGGACATCGTACAAATACAAATATTTCAACATAGCGCAGCAGGGGAATGAGGTTATTTGGTCTTGGGAAAATTACTGCAAATCAAGTTTTTCCCTTTATTGAAGCACAATATGACATGGTGTTATTTTATCCAACAACAAAATACCGCTTCAAATGAAAATTGTTTTACAAGAATTTTACCTACTCTAGTTTCAAAAGTGACTTGCACTCTGTTTGTATGAATAAGTTCAAATTATTTGCTTTTAATCCATTAGTAGATGTGACCAAATGGATCCCATACCTTAAAAAACATTACCAGATATGGTCAGTTTCACAATCATTGGTGTAAACTTTTGCACCCTTGGAGTCAAAATTTCAAAATGCTTTTTAATTTGTTATTTTCACTAAAAAAGTACTCACAAATGATCAAATTTTGAATTAACTGTTTTCGAGCTATCTAGTTGCAAATAGTGGTCATTTTGGAAATATTGTGCATATTGGGTAAATTTCAGCAAAAATCAATTTTTCGTGAAAATCCATTTCCCCAAAATTATTACATAATTTTTTCAGCAATAACGGATACTTTTTAATTAAAAAGTATATGTACTTCAAAATTTACCCTGCTTTTTGGACTCGTCCCTTGGTTTGAATTCACAAAATATTTGGAAGAGGAAGAGCATTTTGATGGACATCTCATATCACCCTTACAATTTTTAATTTTTAAATATGTTTTCATGAGCCATCCCCATCATGCTCCCTGTACTAAATTACTAAATTATGTTACTTCCGACACAAAGTGCAGAAAAATCTGTAAATTCTTAACATTTTGAATTTCACTTGCATTCGTTCGGATGACGTTAACATTGTTTAACATGTTTCGGAAGTGGAACCAAGATGTTTTCCAGGTCTTTGTGATAATAATTGAGAAACTGACTCTTTTTGCATTGCAAACATATTCATTCATTCTATTTATGAGGATATAACATAGAACTTTTGCAGGTGTCCCACAACAACCCATTTTCATGTGAGATATACTGTATATTTGCATTATCTCCATTGCAGGCATAACATTTGTTGTAAAATTCCAAACTTGAAAGGACCGCTGCATTATGAGGCCACAGACAGACCAATTCGCTAATTGCAATTAGAGATCCTTCAGCAGCATGGATTCCATTCTTTGCCCCCCCCAAAAAAAATGAAAATACATAGTAAGTTCACATGATAGGGGCATTTATACAAAATCCAAATTGTTGGTATTGCTCAATTTGCACCAGCTGGTCAAAATCCCTGGCAGTAAAAGTCATTTCTGAATTTACTTGCAGATACAATGTAACTAAATGGTAAAGTACTTTCAATTTTTGTGTGGTCAACTGAAATGTATAACGAACTATTTAAAATATAAAGCAAGTAACAAAACAAAAGAAATTATATTTCCAGTTTACATACGTTAGGGGTAATTAACCCTGCCAGAAACTAGAATGTATCCGGTACCCACTATGCAGCTGTCCTTTCAAGTTTTGTAAATTTTAGTAATTTTAAAAAAAAAAAAAAAAAAAAAAAAAGAACCATTATTTTTTTTTGGCCTGTATCATAGGCGCAGCGTAATTTCCCAAAGGTAGAATTCTCAAGAGTAAAAATTGGAGAAATCTCAAAGTAAGGGTCCATACAGTTAAAGCAACATAAAATCCAAAACTTAGGTCTAGGGGCATTTTACCTTGTAAATGGGGCAGTGAAATTACTGCACAGCATGCGGAAATGCATTTGAGTAATAAGACTACTCTTCAACAGCAGTTGGTCCTTGTGCAGAGTGTGCCCCTAAAATGGGAAATTGAAATATTTCACAGTACAAGGAGGAATTTTAAGGGGAATTGTCAAAGCCATATCTTGCTATTTCTCAGTTTACACCATGGATGAATAGCCTTGTGCTGATTTAGTTAAGATTAGAGGTGGGCTATAGAAGGTCAATGTTTCAGATCACTTCGAACACAGGCTCATTTGATGACTTTAATCGCCCTGATCCCACTTTCGAAGAAAAAAATGAAAAAAGTACGAAAACCAGGGTGCCCCATCGAAAAATCCAAAATGGCCGCCAAATTGTCAAAAATTTGATTTTTGACCATAACTCAATTATTTTTTGTTCAATTTGCTTAATTTTGGTGGCAATACCCATGTTTTGGGGTATTAGGAATCATGCTATGCAACTTTCATCCCACCATAGCCTTTCGTTTTCTTGAAAATGCCATTTTTGCTTAAAATTGACCTCTGAGGGCGCTTTCCCATAAAATGCGCATCCAATTGATATGGTGATTTAAACATTCAAAAAGTTTAAGAGAGTTCTATTACGAACACATGCTGAAAATTTGACTTGCGTGGTGTTTGCGGTTTTACAACTGTAGACTTTTTAATGTCATAAAAATGCCCTCCATTGAAACCCACACGTAAGAAAGTTTGTTGACCCGTGTACTTCCAATGGGAGTGTTTTCGTCAAATTTTAAATTAATGCCATGGGAAAAATTTAATACTTTTCATACGATATGTACTTATTGGGAAAGCGCCCTCGCAGTCCAATTTTAGGCTAAAACTGCCATATCGAGAAAACGAAAAGTCGTGGTGAGATAGAAATTGCATAGAATGATTCCTTGCAGGCCAAAACATGGGTATTGCCACAAAAATGAAGGTGATTAAACAAAAGCTTATCAAGTTATGGTAAAAAATATGATTTTTGGCCAATTTGGCAGCCATTTTGGATTTTTCATTGGGGCACCCTGGTTTTTGCACTTTTTATTTTTTTTCCTTCGAAATGGGATAAGCATCAATAAAGTCAGCATTTTAGCCTGTGTTCGAAGTGATCTGAAACTATGACCCAAATAAGACCCTCTACAGGGTGTCCAAAAAAAGTGGTGCAAGCAGATAAACTCCGATTTCTCCAAAACTGCTGAAGGTGTGAATTTAATTTTCATGGAGGATATTAATTAGACTCTTTTGTATAAACTGTGCAAATCCCATGACAATCCGCTTATGCAAGCCAGAGATATAAACGATTATTAAAGACCCTCTGTTTTTCATCCATTCCAATGGGATTTGCACAGTTAGTGATTATCGGTACATCAGATAGATTTGGGGGTTCAATCGCGTGCATTGACTAAATGATAACCTAAGAACCTGAAGGTGATCTGCTACTAAATTAATGCAGTGCTGTAACTGAACAAATATCTTACATGATATCTAATAATAATAACTTTTAAGCTAACAATACCCATTCTAAAGGGTTACCTGTTGAAATATTATTTTTTTGGGAGTAATGCATGTACATTTAACAGATGTTAAAGCAATAGATGTTGCTGAAATGAAATTTTAGATTCAAGTCAATTGTTAAACTAGAGAAATGAATCAATAAATGACAGGTGTGATCCTCTTAGCTTAATTCAATGAAAGTGAATGGCACGTCCTCTAATTGTGTTATTTATAAACTTCACAATGAGAAACTTCAAGAAATCGTATCTGTTGTGTAATTACCATTTGGGTTCTTGACAAAAGATGCCAGGCCAACTTACTGCCGATCAATGGACTTCATGTCACTAGCTATTTTAATTTCCTTTCTTTTACAAATTAATTGTAAATACCTATAGATATAGACATTTAAACGCATGTTCCACTTAGTTTACAAGCTTAGATATATTATCACCATAACTGCTCAGGTACTAAAATAGACATAGAAGACACGTTTAATAATAAATTGTGCTACTCATAATTTTTATATGCCGACGTGTAGGCTCATCATTGCCACGTTTATATTCCTAATGCCTAGTTTGCCACTTTTAGAAATCTAAAAAGTAATATCCGTGCATTTTGTATTTCTTTAGTTTGTTAATCTTTTTAACCATTGTTCTACACCAGGGTTATAGCTATGACGCCCGAAGAATGTAGTCCAATTTTGTGTGTGTTTTGTAATCATGGCCTACATTTCGTTATACGTATGTGACGAATTTTGGAAGTGGTAGGGGAGACCCGAAGTCATGGACGTCTAGAGGATCTCCCCGAAATCGGTGGTGTAAGTTGTCCGTTGGAGCCGTTTTTTACACTCAAAGTCCAAAATTTTAGCTTGAATCATCGGCCTTGTGTGCATTTTCTATTGTGGATGGCGAAGGCAATCTCATTGATGCAAATTATTTACGGTTGTGCAACTCTATTGCTCAAAGTAAAGGCCTTCTTGATCATCTGGTATATGTCATTCAAGTTAACCATTTCATCTCATTAGCAATTGTCAATGATTTACTACCATGTTTTAGCACTTTGGCATTTGACCTACTAACAGGTCCATGGTCACACCTCACTCTACCTCGGGAAGAGGGAATATTTGAACAAACTATGTTTGAAACATTCTATTTTAAAATTTTCAAGTAGGACTTCTGCTTAATTACCTAAATGTAACTTAAAAAATATTGTATTAATTTAATCATGTATCATTATCAAACCCACGCGTTAGCCATTTTACTCCAATCAATTTCCCCCACATCATGTAAAATTACGAGCTGCAAAAATTTTTAATCTGGTTTTGGAAGAGAAACTCCGCAAACAAATGAATTGATTTTGATAACATACTTGCTAATTAAAATTTAAGTTCATTGCTCTGACAAGCCAATTCCAAGAGCTGGTAATCACTTGGCTCCGTAAATTTCACATGTTTATCTAAGATTAAATGGTAGTTATGTTATAACTTGCAGATTAGGCCCTCTCCAAATCACATGAGGGTTGTTCTGATATCTCATCCCAGAGGTACACTTTCGTATAGTCACTTGACCCTGGACTTACCATACTGTTTCAAAAAACTATTAGACTTTCAACTAGCAGTGGTTATTTATATATTTCAGTCATTTTCATCTCTTAGGACTCTTAGTTGTGGAAGTGTATTAGCTGAACAAGCAGAAAAAGTATGTAGGGCCATAACCTTTCCTAACAAACATTTGTTATACATGTAAGAAACATATTTGTTTTTTGAACACAATATAAATAAAACTACAATAGTGAATCTCTCTATATATATTTATACAAGAACTATGAGCACCCTTAGACTATTTAAAATTTATGTATCTTATTAATGTGCAATGACAATTGTAAAAAGACATGTGACTATATAGCCTATTTTAGAGATTCAATTGTCTTTTCACTATATTTTAGCGTCATATCAAATAATAAACATAATTCTACTACCTATTTGATTTTCACTTGGATCTTGGAGAAGTTTTAATGACACTGGTGTGAATGTTTTTTTTGTAACCCAACTTTGTATGTCCTGGCATAAGATTAGAGACACCCCTGTGGTGTCACTCATATTGACCATGTGTACGCATGATCATTCCTTTTTTCCCTACAAAGGAGGTATTTTGAAAGTATTTCGCAACAGAAATGTACGCGATTTTGTAAAAAAAGGGTCCCTTTTTTTTGTCGACCATTGGGTACTCAATATTTTTGAAAAAGGGTAATTTTTTTTGTGAATACGAAATTGAAATCCTAGAAATCTAACAATTTCTCGCGGTAATTTAATCCAGGAATTACTTTTTGTTATGTTTTTGCACCCAAAATATTCGACCACCTCTCCCCTGGGACAAGTCAGCTGAAAGTTCAAGTCGAATCCCCGTTTGTTTACTTTCATGTCATCGTTTACATGGCTTCCCAAGGTCTTTTGTTACTCCAACGCTGTGCCCCAGGTAAAGGACCGCTGATTCCATGGGTCTTTAATCAAGCGATATCATAATGCAGGCCGCGTGGAACCATGACAAGCATGGTACTCTTAATTCATCATGGTGCTACCCCAAAGTCAGGGCCACGTTTTCTCAAAATGCCGCGACTGCGATGAATAAGTGTGCGTATTGCGACTGTCCTCCAGGAGTATAAATGTTTTTATATTGAAAAGTGCCTTTGACTTTCTTCATATGTAATTTTGCTGTATAGGAAACGTCATGATAAGAAGGAGCACGTTGGTAGCTTTGTTGCAGCATGGTTGTGCGCAATTGCAAGCAAAGCATTTAGTGACTTAATCCTGAATTGTTCATGCCAGGCTAATTTTTTAGCGGAATTGATATTTTAAATGGGGACAATCAATGTTTTTTTACTTTTTCGGTTTATTTGAATTCAGTGTACTTTTCTGTTATTTGTTTTCCTCAATATTTGGCTTAAAGATGGTAATTAAAACAGGTAACAAGGATACAGAGTTCATCTTGTGAAAGAAAATATGTTTTTGTGTGTGTTCTTGAAATGCAAAAAAGGGGTGATTTTGGTAAAAGTGTACTTGAAATGCAAAAAAAAAAGTTGTTTTTTAAAGGTTAATTTGTACCCGTTTTCATGTAAAAAATGGGTGAGATTACTTTGGGAAACTTACGCGAAAAAGGGACGCCGTATTTTTTTGACTTGGGAACGATCAAATGCGTTTTTTTGTTTTTTTTTACAAAATACGCTTTGAATATGAAGTGACACCACCGGGGTAAACAATGTGTACCCTTTTACAAAAGGTCAAATTCTGTTTTTGTGTTCCATTTTACAAAAAACCGATTTTCATCTGATTTTCTGTTAATATGAAAAGCAACAATGAAAATTACCATCATCCAGGCTAATGTACCTGTGGGAGATTATCAGTCATTTGAGTCTGGAGTGTTAACAAAAGTTGGCCTTCCACGCCTGACTCGTCCGGTGTTTACTAAACCCTCGAGATGACAACGACAATTTGAACAGAACCAACGCATTTGAGAGCTAATAAGACTGTGCCTTTTGAAGGTGATTAAGTATCAATGTCAACAACTATTTTTGTAATTGCCAAAGGAGGGCCGTTTTCACTTATAACAAGTTTTTTGAGCCAGGCTGTAGATACCTGCTGTATCATAAGGGTTTACATGCATCGTTGAGCTCTCGTTTATGAATACAGCAGTGCATTCAATGTTGGAAACTCTCACACCGACAGAACGGACATGAGGTTTAACTGTGTAAATCCCATTGGATGGGCAAAAACAATGCATTTAATTAATCGTCATATCTCTATTTGCGTGGGCGAATTGGTCATGGGATTTTGCAACAATTTATAATACCAAATATTTATAATTAAATAATTCACCATGAAAATACATTCACCACTTGCGATAGTTTTTGGCAAAATCGGGGTTTATTGCTTGCGCACCCACTTTTTTTGGACACCCTGTATAGCCCACCTATTAAATTTTGCTTTTTGTTTATAAAATGAATACTTTGTTTTATTGCAAGCAATGACGGAATTTTGCTCAGAGTTGTGAAACTTGATGAACCATTGCATGAGAACGAATGGAATATGGATTTCTGTTGGTGATCTCAGCTTCGAATTTAATCCACAAGCATTCCTGTCACAAAGACATTTTACGTGTCTGGCATGTCTATTCAAATGGCACAAAAAGTAACAAATAAACACAAATACACTGGTAATTAGTCAAATATATCCAAGCTCTATGTTATAAATCATTTTCATAATTTGAATATGTTTCTTTCCAAGGTAAAAAATCACCAGTCAAACACAGTAAAGGCCTCCAAGCTCCAGAAATTAGCAATTTACATTGTTAACAAAATTGTGTCATCTCCGAGACAAGAATTTTCAGTCTCAGGGAAATCTTAAAGCTGACCTGTGCAGCACCTTGGTGAGTGTCATCCTATCATGATGAGCATCACTACTAATCTCTATATTAGAGATATCAGCAGCATGAGATTTCTATTAAGCAAGTAAAGCTGAGATGTATAACTTAATGGTTTCGGAAGTGACAATGTGTTTCGGAGGTGACAGGTGCTAATGGAAGGTATGTAATGTTGTATAATTTGAAATATGTTTGGTGTATTTCTACAACTTTCATTCAGGTAATATGTTAAGGCATGTTTAACATTTAAAGAAGTTCAAAGCATGGTCATTGTACCTCTTTAAAAAATAAACACTATTCATTGTTTCGGAAGGGGACGAATGTTACAGAAAAGTTAACATTGGATTTGAATTGCACACAAAATCTTACACAGGCGAAGGATCACAATTCTTTTGCAACTAAATGCAAGTCATACTAGTAGTTGTTACAATACACCAAAAACAGAGAGAATTCGTATTAAATAATAAGTAGTAACAGTTTGTTATAAATAGGCCTCATTTGTTAACGGAAAATGTCACCTCCAAAACGCTGAATTGCAGCGACCTGTGAGAAATGAGAAGCAAGAAAATGTGGAAACTAAAATAGCATTATAGGTTGGACACTTGTCCATAATAATATAAAACAAAAACTGGGAATTCAATGGCCAGGGGTAAATTACAGGCTTTGAGAAAATAAATTTGGTGGTACAGCCAGAAGTTCAATTTTTGACGCACATAAATGGCCACCAAATCCATAAAGAAAAAAGCAAGGTTTGTTAGCTAGCTGAAGCTAGACCCTATATAGGTAGTTACAACACAGCAAAATAAAAGTGAAATTCTTTCACTTGAAGAGTGAGATAAACACATGAAGTGTCAAACTTGAAAGTTACACCACTGAGTGTGAAAATGGCCATATAAGCTGCCACAGAAGTAAACAGTCCAATTGCCCTTGACTTGGCCCCTCTAAAACCCATGTCAGACATTCTGCAACCAAATTCTGCTTGGAAATATGTTTTGAGGTGGGTCCTGCTTAATGCTTTTTGGCAAATTTTCAATCTCAGGTGTGCTAAGTGGTCCTGTATAAGTAACTAGTCTTCAAAAAGCCCTACTTTCATGTCATTCCGTTTTAAAAGAATTCCCATTGAAACCACGTACTCCTGAACTTGGCAAACTGGGTATTAACTGGCACAGTTCACTCTTTAATATATCATTCAATTAGGATAATTAAAAGTATTATAATTCCTTACCAAACAGACATAACCCAGCTGAATTGGTCCATACCTAGATCCGGTGCTAATGAAGTTATAAGATTGATTTCAATTTCATTGTTCGAGTTCTCGAGTCAAACGTGGAGGATTCAAATTTCTTAAAACTGCACTTGAATACCCACCCAGTTTTGCAAAGTTCGAATTCTGTGTACATTTCATGGGATTTTGTCTGTTATTCAGTGAATTTTAGATTCTTTTTGGAAGCCTGTTTACCATGAGGGGGATTGATAAGTTCTAAGCCTAAGGGAAAAGAGATCTGCTTCAAAGTTAAAATTTTTTATTTTTTTTATTCCGTTTAGTTTTCCGAATTCAAAATTCCGAAGTTTCATGTGTATACTTGTTCTATTTTATTTAAACTTGCAGGTAATCACCCATGAGAGTTTGCTGGACCTATTGAAGCAATTACGCTAGAAAATTAAAAAGTTGAGGAGTTCCTTTTTTCATCTTTGGGAAGATATAGTCAGAACCAGTGCCAAATCGTGTGAATAGGCTGGATGTTTTACCAGATTGAGCCACAATGATGGATTGCCGTCATGGCTACCATAGACTTACGGACTGCGTCATTGTCATGATGGAAGATCACCCCTGAGTCAGGCTTTCTCTCCTCAACTTTTTTAATTTTCTGCGTAATTGCTTCAATAGTCCGGCACAAACTCTCGCATTGTTGATACCTGCAATTAAAAAATAGAACAGATATACACATGAAACTTCTGGATTTCATTTGAAGAATGAAACGGAGATGGTGTAATTTGAATTTTGTAGCATATCTCTTTCTACCTTAGGCTTAGAACTTTATCAATCACCCGCGTACTAATCAGAAGACCCCATGTTGAAACTTTGGACACAACTTCAGCAGGGGGCCTTCTTAACCATATTTCAAGCAGAATTTGGTGCAAAATGGTGTCTGACATTGATTTTCAGTGGGGGTTAAGGTTTGATTGTACACAAGGGTAGTATTCAAGATTAGCTTTCACCAACCGAAATTTTGGAAGTTATATCACATTTTACTTTTTTGACTTATGGCTCCCCAAAGTAAGGTCTGAGTGTTTTTTGAGCCAATTTTGACCCCCTGTAACTTTAAATTGGAGCAAGGTGCATTTTTTTTCTGATCACATATTTGCAATTTGCAGGAAAAGGTAATCCACAGTGCCAAGTTCGAAGGATCTGAGGGGTGGAGTTCTTTACTAATATGGTCCTCATATTATTGAATTTCACACCGGTACATGTTTTTGAGGTGACTCCCCTCAAATTTAAAATTGCTGTAGCGTGAAAATGAAATGAGATACAGAGCTCAAATTTTCAGGATTTTAGTTTTTCATGAATATCTTTCAATACACTAAAAAAGAAAGAAGTCCATGAGGTGATGGTGTACTTGATTTGTTGAATTGGCATGGAATGACCCTGGTTACCAGTAGCAGGCCCTCGAAGAGAGACCTGACCTGACATCGAAGAAGTGCACATATTTTAAAAAGGCAAACAAAAACACAAAAGGTATATAGTACAGTTAGTAAATTGAATGCAAGACCCTTTATAAATACGGTAGAGTTAACAAATTGAATGCTTGACCCTATATATAACAGAACTATCATTAAAAAAAGACGTGAAAACAGTACAAAATACCACAAATAAATTGAAAAACTATACATAGTTATTTTTTTAAAATGCTTACAAACACACACGCGCGCATGCACGCACGCACACAAATACTTGGAGAATAAATACAGACAATGTAGGTTTATCTATGAAACGGTCTAATAATGCACATGTTTTATGTTTTCTTCCATCAAGATCCCACTTTAAATATTGAGAGACATTGTCTTACACACACAATCAGACAAAGCGTTTATGCAAAAATGGTATAAATAGTGATTTACAAATTGTACTGTTTTAAAATCAACACATGTTTACAATATATTTGCAATACAAAAATTAAAAGTCGTGCTAGACAGTTGAAATAAGCACTGCATATTTTTTCTTATTCTCTTTTTAGATGTCCTTTCCTTCTGTGAAATTTCTCATTGCATCTTATATAAAGTTAGTATTTATAAATTCTTGGAACTTATAAGTAACTGAAGCAATTGTGTTGTGAAATAGTTATTATTAACAAGCGGTAGAAACTGTATCGACACCCAAACAATTTATGGGCATCAGTCATAAAATTGATGGTTTTTTGTAGGCCTACATGTATTAATCTATTCCAACACGTATTCCTTTTATACGAATATGCGTGTACGGCCAGGGGTGTACGGCAAGAAGCGATCCTGCGCACCTGTGCATGCTTTGTTATCCCCCGGGAGTTGTGCAGGAGATGAGGCATTGAACGCCACAGTGTTCATATTCCGTTTGTTTTTTTTCTTGTGAGTGGGCCTATAGAATAAAAAGAATGCATGTCCTTTTATAGAGACCTCAGATTTCTAAATTAATGCATTTCATGTCTATTTGAAACCCCCTTCACATGTTGTGATCATTCATGAGAATAATTTATTTTTTTTAATTAAGTGAGCAACAAAATAGTATTGTCCTAAAATATCCATATTCTGCTATCTACTGAAGATTTCTTAGATAGGACTCAACCAAAAAACACTTTGTTTTCCATTGCTTTAAAGCATATATCAGAAATAAAATAACTTACTCTTTGCTCCTTATAGTGCCTGGCCTTTGAGAAGTGAAGGGAGGGGCTTACTCGGGGGGGAGGGGTGGTGCTTGTAGGCATGTCACACCAAAGGCCTATTATAGCTGATAAACACTTTCAATTTAACATGTATCAAAATAGCTTCACTTTCCGGATAAAAGAATAGCCGCCATCACTGGTAAAACCCGGCATGTACATCACAAAAGTTGTCATTACCTATCTTTTATCCATATATTGTGGCTATTTAATCGGCCAAAACATTGCACAAGCCAGACTGCTGAATTTTGCACCTTAGACTCCGTCATTTTACATTCGCACTTCAAAACCTCCGCCAGCCTCCTAGAGTGTTTTACAGGTCCATTCCACACTTAACTTCCTTGCTTCTCGACTTTTAGAGCAGGTCTCCTGCGCTGACCCCCCAACCACCCCGCTACACAGACAACGCTAGGCCAGGGGCATGCTTTTAGTTATCACTGGTGTTTTGAAAACAAGTTGGACAAGATCAAATGGACTTACCGAGGCAGGTGTAGTCACAAAATTATTTTTGCTAGTCTCTCACACTGCCGCTATAGGTTTCACAACACTAATCCTGGTCCCATTACGTCCTGTACAAAAATGGCCGAGATGGAAACGTCATTTTCTCATGGAACATACTCAGACCTTAAAGCTAAAACATTCTGCGGAAGGTCCATCATATCTCCTACCAATCAATCATGAATTTAGGGTGGTAGTTATCCCCAAAATTTAGAGCGAACTGGACCATTGAAGCACTAGCATGCACTGTGGACCCTTGAGGTCAGAGCACTTTTTTCAGTCAGGTGTTCCCCTAAGAATACGACAACATATCAATGGACAACCTTTTTTTGATATTCTACGATTTTATACTAATATTGATAGCAACATGATTTGCAAACCAAGGTCTCACAATTTCCTCTCAGTTTTTTAGGGTATACTTAGGCGAGGTCACCAAAAAAAAAAACGACTCATTTGCAGTGGGGGCTGGACGTACATGTTTCTCAAGTTATTTATGGTTGTGAATCTGAAGTGTTTGTTTGTAAAATAGCCTGATTTAAGAGAAACTCCAACCGGTTGCCAATTTCTCAGCTTTCAGACTTTAGGTATAAAGGCGACTCAGAGATTTTGAATATAATTTTTTTGGTTGTTGTAGTAATTAAAGGTGCATTCGTGATGTTCAGCAAATTCGTTTTATTCATTTGATCACTAGTTATCCTTGAGAAAAACTTACCCCTTATGGGAAAGGCGCGCCATATTGTGAGGCTCGTTGCAAGCTTGTTGCAAGAACGTAACAAGCTCGTTGCAAGCACATTGCGAGCTTAATTACGATCACTTACGAGCTATTACTACCATTTACAGCTAAAACAATAACATTGTGAGCTAACACGAGCGTGTGTATTTGGAACAGAACGAGCACTTAGGAGCTCCCAATGTGAGCACGCACGAGCCTGTGCCAGCTCGCATACCATAGCGCTTGTTTGCTTGCGCGAGCTTGCCGCGAGAGCTTAGTGCGCACTCCGATTCACAAGCATGTATGGAACAGAACGAGCACACACAAGCTCAAATGTGAGCACGCACTGAGCTTGTGCCAGCTCGCATACAATAGAGCTGTTGTGCTTGCGCGAGCTTAGATTGCATGATCAAAATCAGTGAATGGCATTTGGTGACACCTATGAAAAAACAAAAAATGGGGGTCTTGGAGTAAAGTCTGACTCAGTAGATTTGAAATTAAGTTTTTTGTTTAGTTAGTAATTCAAAAATAGTAATCCAGAACTAAAGATTAGTCGCTAAAATGCTTAATTCCAAGTTAGAGATTGATCGGATTTTTTCGTTTCATGCAGTAAGCATTATGCACAGTATAACAGTGCCATAGGATACCGTGTGTGTGTAACCAAAAATTCGGATCCGGAAATTTAAACGAAGTTGTGATTTTTCTATTATGAAGGACTTCGATTGAGTTAGTTATTGTACACAGTGATTAGTATGTGCAGCATCACGTACGTGCAAACAAAACACGATTGTTGGAAAATGAGTGCGCCCTCATCGGAAAATCTCTGAGCCAGTCTTTAAATTGTCAATTGTTTTCCAACTATTGGTTTGGGGTGGTGACTGTGATAACATTTTTAGAGTAGAAGGGTTTTTGGTTAATTGGTAATGGATGCTGGGAAATGGGATTATAACCGCCAATTAACATGGTCACCTCCAACATTTCCCCTCTTACATCATGATATCAGATAGCTGCTTATGTGATCAAAAATTTAAAAAATGACAATATCTCGAACAGAAAGAAATGCAATACCGAGGCGGTGAAATAAGGAAATGCTCCTGAAGTTAAAATCCTGCGATTTTTCCACATAAATTGGCAAATTTAATAATCAGGTAATGCCCCCTTTAAAACCCAAAAATTGTACAAACAAGTACTAAACACTGGGCAGCACCACCCAATTATCTCAAAATCTTTTTTGGTGGGTCGGATCAGAGTCCTAAATATACCAGTAGATTAAAATTTAACAAAAATCGGGGTAAATCCCTTTAATGCCAATTTCTACCATTGGTAATTTTGTGCACTTAATTAGCACTTTTCAAAACCTTTTGCATCTTTAGTATAATGGCATGTATACTTATGTTTATTTGACATGCTACCAATTCAATTATTGAACAAAATCAGGTAATCCACTTTTTTAAAATGAAATTGCAGTTCTGCATTGCAGTCACAGTTAGACCTTCAACGCACATCTTGACTGCAATTAAGAAACCTAGCTGGCTGCCCATCACAATGCAGAATAAACATTTATTGGAGAACATAAGCCTACAAAACAGTCTCCAAATTCTGTCCTTAAGGAATATGTTGGTAAAAGTTATTCCCTGTTAAACTGATATGACATGGTTTAGATTCGACCTAGGTTTAGTGCCAAAAAGTGTAAAAAAGTGAAGGGCAAGAACAATGAACAAACATGTTTTCTAGGTTTAAAATGCTTGTGTAGAATCCAAATCTGAAGTCAAAAATGCAAAAATGTGGATGCGTCCGAGATATCGCATTTTGGGTATTGCGCAATTGCGGAGGTCTCCCATAGAAAACCCATGGTATTTGCTAAAATTGCATCTGCTTTGGAAAAAAAATTACTCAAAATTTTGCAGTTTGACAAAAATGTAATACTCTATTCTTGTGGGAATAGTTTTGGGCATAATCGATTAAAACTTTCAACAATGTCTCCCTTTGCGTATTTTTTCGCGGGTTTCCAAAACGCTCATCAATTTAGGTAAAATTGGATTCCGGGCAAATTGAAAAAAAAATTTCCAAATTTTAGGACAGGGGTGAAAATAAAGGTACTACATAACTATGTAGGGACGTGCTTTGGGCTATAACCGATTAAATTTTCAAGCCTATAGCTCTTTTAGTTTTCTCGTACTTCCAATTCTATTGAACAGCAGAGTATTTTTTCGGCTCTGGAAAAAATTGCAAGGGGTAGGGGAACATTTTTGTGATTTTTGGAATTATTTCCTATACTGAAATGAACCAAGTTAGGTATCAATTTGAAAGCTCATTGAAATTCGGCATTTAAACTGGACAGGTAATCATCACTGTTAGACCCTTCTTTTCCAGAGCGTGATTGTGCAGAAGCAAAATTTTTGTTCGGAAGTGCTTAATTTTGATGTCGTTTGTCCACGGGGGGACTTGTCAAAATTTGAAACGGTTCTGGGGTGAAATGGTCATGAAATTATTACTAAAACAAAGACTTAATACCATTAGTTAGTACCTTTAACTGATATATAAACATTATTAAAGGGTCAATATATTGTAGATTGTGGGAACTGTCTGCAAGTATTCAAAGTTTGGTGTGTGAAATTTTTGGTCACCCGAACAGTGCGATTTTCGGACAAAATCGGCCACAAATCAATAATTTTGTTTAAAAAAAAAAAAAAAAAAAAAAAAAATGTTTTCGATTAAAAATTCATAATCTATTAAACAATTTTACCCTAGAAAGGACATCTTCAAAATTAAACATGGTTATTGTTGCTCGATAATGTTTGTTCGCACTTTGGCACTAAAACCTCCGTCAATTCTGAAACCATGTGATCCCCCAATAAACTTTTAAAGCCTTGCAATAATCTATTCATGGTGACATCTTCTTATTTCAAGCCACATGTACTAGAATATATTATTAACTTTTACTGAATTACTAAAAATTTGTACTGCTAGCAACTCTGCGAGCTTTAATTAACACTGCTAGTACATAGTAGGTGCTTGCAGCTGCATGCTTGCACGCGCATAAATTTAAATTGTGATCATATGCTCGTGAAAGCCTTGTAAGCTCGCGAGCTTGTCCATGTGTGCAGAAGTTCATCAATGCCTGCGGTGCGCAAAATGCGTGCTTTGTGATCTCGATCAGCTTGCAACGAACCTGTGTGAGCATATTTGGTGATCACATTTTTTGGATCACGAAGTAAGTCTATATGAGAGTGCTGGGTGAAAACAATATGGTCATCAAACTTTATTTCCAATTACACCACAGTATGAAACACACACAGTGATATGGAGGAGTCGGGCAAAAGTCTATAGGACCAAAACACTCAACCCCCTTGGGAATTAACATTAACACACAAGAGAAACAGGGGCATAAAACTATCAAGAAACGCCACAGAAGTGGAACACTTGTAACACTTTTGTACATATTTCTTGTAAGAAAAAAAATCAATTATAGTCCATACTCTTGGTTCACTGAGTTGTCTGGCGATCTTAGGCATCATGGTTAGTAGGGTCTGTGACAGAAACAGGGAACCATTTTGTGGACATCAAGGTTAGAGACCCTACCTAGATCACTACACTTGACAAACACCCACTGTGCTTATGTTTTGGCCTGGAGGTTTATGTTGGCATAGATGGCCTTGCGGGTCAGACCCTGTCACCCAGCTGCCAAGTTCATTCATATAGCAACACCCTAGTATTTGAACACTAGGTATATAGGTTTATAAGAGTAGTGCAAGAAATATGATTTGTCAAACATGGGAGTAGGTACCTCTAAATTTAGAAGTTTTTCTTGTATGACAACTAAAAATGATTCCTTTTCCGTTGAATGTCACTTCCCATCATTGTTATGACTGTGTGTATGTGTGGCATTTGTGTGTGTGTGTTTGCATGTGTGCGTTTTGGTGTTGTGGGTTTGTGTGGTGTGAATTGGAAGGGGAAATTAAATGTTCATGGTTAAAAATTGTGGGGTACATAAAAATTAAAATGTTTCAAAATGTGGATGAGACAGCAAAACATTAAATGTACAGGTTGGGAGGGGGTGCCTCACCAGTGGGAGGAATGAGGAAATATGGGTTCAATCCAATCAATCAATCAATCAGAAATATTTAGTCCTAGCGCCAATACATAAAATGTTCAACGGCGCTGCAAGCTCAAGAAAGTACTGCTGACAGGCACCCTGAAATAGATGGCTCTTCAGGAGCTTCTTAAACTGTTTCAAAAAGTACAATTTTGTAATAGGCCAGGTAGCTATTCCATAATTTGGGAGCATAGGCACAAAGGAAACGGTCACCAAAAGAAAACAAAACAATCTTGGCTCAACAAGAAAAGTACACGGATGGAGGATGATGATCTAAGCTGCCTTTGAGCTACCTGAACTTGAAGCATATCGATGAGATCAGATGGAGCCTGTCCGTGAGTGCTTGTACATGAGTGCGAGAATTTTGTAATCAATGAGCTGATTGATGGGGAGCCAGTGAAGTTCATTTACCAGTTCAGAAGTGTTGGAGGTCAAACCTGCGCTCCTGAAAATCAATCTTGCGGATGTGGCTGCACATTTTGAAGTTTCTTCTGCAGCTTCTTGCTAATCCCCACCAACAAACTATTACAATAGTCAAAGCGAGATGTCACGAGAGGTGAATGAATAGCCATTTTTGTGACATCGCCGTGACAATTTCCGGCACCCACGTCCAATGTTCACAAGATGAAAGTTGCAGCTTTTATAACGCTAGCAATTTGGGCAGACATAGTCATTCCAGTGTCGAACATAACACCCAGATTTTAATGGGTCAGATGGATGAAATGGTGATGTTAACACCAGCAACATTGATACTGTAAGGTTAATCTTGGCTAAGTTGTGCACGTGAACCAAATAACAACAACTTCGTCGTCTCTGCGTTTAACTGAGGAAATTGGCAACCACCACTCCATGCACTTCGGGCCAATTACAAGCTTCAATTTAGAAACAGCATGAGAAACTCCACTTGGTGTGACTGGGGAGATGGAGACATAATCTGTGTGTATCCGCATACATTTGAAGCGCCATGCCATGCTTACGAATGATGTACCGAGCGGAGCACATAAATTCAGAAACAGAGTGGACCAAGAATGATCCCTGCGGGACGCCAAAACAGAGGACTTGGAAGCAGAAGAGAAAAACTGCCTAATATTGAACTCTCTGCGTCTACCGGCCAAGTAGATTGAACCCTGGAGCGTAAACCATGAATACCACAAGTAATTGTTCCTCGCAAGCGAAAAGGACATTATGGTCGATAACATCGAAAGCGGCATAGATCAAGAATGACGAGGATGCTGGTAATGCCATTCTTCTCCATGGTCAACAAAATGTCATTGTGGACCTTCAGCAAGGTTTGTCCGGTGTGCTGTGGAATCGCTTGTAAGCTGCTTGACGTGATCGTGAAGATTTATCGACTCATAGATCATTAAGCTGTTTGCAACAACTCTCTCAAGACCTTCGGAAAGGTAAGACAAATTGCTTTACGGGCCGATACTTTTCAACACCATTAGATCTAAACTGGACTTTTTCAATAAATGGTGGACAATGGCAGATTTAATGAGTCGGCATTACACCAGAGTTGAGTGAAACATTCGCAATTGATGTTATTGCTGGCAACAGAGAGTCTTGGAAGCTGCTTAATAAGCCCGATGAAAAGGATCAGGAGACAAGTTGACTAGGTGCTTAGAGATTAATCTCCAAAATGTCACTTTCAGTAATTGCGCAAAGGATACCAGGGGGGAAAGTTGAGCGACACTGCTTGGTCCTTATTGTAAATGGTTCCAGGGAAACTCTCTCTAATCTTCTGGATCTTGGACCTGAAGAAGGAGGAAAACTCTTCTGCTAAATGATGGGACACTCATGATAAGGCAACTTTGAAATCTTCTTATTATTAGAATGTCATTGATGTTGCGAAATAGATTCTTGGAGTCACTACCACATCCCAAAAATCTTGTTGTTGAATAGTCACTCTTTGCTTTGAATAGTTGGTAGTATAGCTATTTCTTTTACGTTTGAAATATTTGTAGTCCATAAAGGAAACCGCTGTAGTGCCACTTGTGTTCAGCCTTTCTACGATCACATTTGGCTTGATGGCAGAGAAGCTGAATACCAGGGTTGCCGCGGACGAAGGAACGAAGCTTTTGAAGTAGGCGGGAGCGTGGTGTCAATAAGGTTGGTTAACACAAGATTGTATTATCAACCTGATGCAAAAATCAGAGTGGGACACAGCAGTTAGCCAAATCAGAGGCCAGAATGTCCTCTGAAGATCCTGAATATGATAGATCTAGATTTCTTTGAGGATACGTTTGCTTCATTTGCTTGGTTTCGAGTAGACAAAGTAGCATTGCAATGAGACTAGGTCGGATACACGCATCTAAAACTTTACCGTCTTTCAGAGCTCATCTGCTTCACGTGATATAGCAATATCCAATGTGTGACCGCGATTAGGGGTTGGTCCAAAAAACTGTGCTCAAGTCCAAGAGACTCAATGATTTCCATGAAATGGCGAGTCTCCAAGTTCCTCAGGCAACCATCAAGGTGAAATGTTGTCACGTCACCAACACCAAGTCTAAGTCACCCTCAGCCATGGCAAATTCTTGCATAATTTCTGCGAATTCTTCAAAAAAAATAGTCTTATGGATGAGGTCTGTAGATCACAAATAGAGTCAAACACTTGGATCCTAAAGAGAAACCAATTTCACAAATTTCAAAGCTGGGCTGTTAGAGTGATATTTTTTGAAACATCTCATGTTCTTTTTGTAGAGTATGCGATACCTCCCATGGGGGTTCACCCACCCTGCGTGTGTGGACACATTAAAAAGGCGTCATAAACTGGGACAGCACCAAGTGATTTGATATTAAAAATCATTACACTGCCATCATCCAACTTTATCCAAGTCTCCTGAGGCAAAAAATGCCCATTTGATGTCAGTTTAAGATAGCCATGATTCCTTATAGTTTGGTTTTTACATGGGAATGACAGTTAATGGATGAAAATATGAGAGGCCAGCCACTTTCATACTCATTGCTGTTCAATCTTTAAGCTTCTGGTCTGTCCAGCTTTTCTCCTTCTGCTTCGCCTTACACCCAACAAATCCATTGAGCAAAAGTTTTTGAAAGACCCGACTTGGTAGATGATTTAACTTTTGTCTGTTTCACAGGATCATTAATCCGTAGTAAAGAATCTCTGGAATAAGTAAGCACTTGTGTTGGCACCTCCATCATGGTAAGATGATTATCAGAACAAGATGAGTAGCAGTCAATAGCAGTAGACTTAGAAGTCAATATTCCCAAAATAGCTACATGCATTTTGAGCTGCAAGTAGAGGCTACTCGACAACTAATTCTGTACAGTGTGAAAGTCAAAATCCAAGCAACCAAAATCCTCAATTGTGGAAACAAATTCTGGCAATAAATCAAAAAAGTTTAGATTCAGCGTATTCTATGATTTTGTTTTAAACAGACCAAGATGGTGTCAAAGACTTGTCTGATAGAGCCTGGTGCCTGTAAAAAAAGAGAATAACAGAAGCACATTAATGTGTGCAGCCTCTCAGCGCAAACAACATACAACATTATCTATATGGTGATGTGCCGCCTATAAGTCTCATTTTCAGGCTCTTTTCAGTTCCATTGACCCCCATTTTAGGACCATTTCAGTTCCCGAGATCCTCCTTTGTATGTCCAAAGCCATATTCTACCAAATTTTCTTCAAACTCCTCAAAAAAGTAGCTAGAAATTTTGAGGGAAGGGAGATCGCAGATTATTTTCTGAAATTTCTTGAAAACCTAGTTTCGGAGACCCCTTTTTTGGGCTCTGAACCTGAAATCAGGTATAGGTTTATTAAGAAAGCCAGAAAACCAAACATTGAAAAAAAAAAAAACCAAATCAAAAGTTTGCAGGAAGATCCTGTATAATTACCAAATTTATAAGTACTTCGTTTTGACAGACTCAGTGAATACTTTTTCAGTGAATCTGTGGGTTGAACAGGGGGAAGTTTTCCTAATAAATGGTTGATTTGGTGGTGAATGGTGGCTGACAGGAAGGGGAAAGAAGGCCGATATAAAGGCAATTTAGCTTAATAACATAGATCAGGGTTTAATAATTCTGCACCATTATGACCATATACATCAGGTCAACAGAGGATGTAGTTTTGCTTCTACAATTTCTGGAAATTGACAAAATGGGGAAGATGGTTCGCAAATGGAAGAATTTTTTCTTCAAAGTGGTACTAAGTTGGAAAAAACAGCAGTTAATTGTACTGTAAATAAATTTGTTATTAATCTCCTGGCTGGGCCATACACAAGCACTTCCTAATCCTCAATGTCATCGAAATTTTACTGTGTAACCCCTGATATCCCACCTTCTTAAGCAATAAATTGGGCAAAAAATTAGGTTTTTTTTAATCTATATGCGTTAGGCATAAGGGGGTCAAGATGGCCAATAATTCCGGTATGCGTACCTACCCAACTAGAAAAGGCCAACGCGAACCAATGGTTACACCTAGTTAACGGGAATTTGGGTGGGTAGGTACGATGATCACAGTTGCCAACTCTCTCTCCTACGGTCAGGCCAAATCATCTGCAAATTAAATAAAAGATCCCTATCAATTATGGTGGTAATGAGTTGTACATTAACCTATCATTGAGGACTATCATGCCAAGTCTTCCGTACTTGGCGAATAGACTTGCAATACAAGCCAATCACCACTTACCTAAAACTTTTGGTTATGAGTATTACATCTTTCTATGGATACTTTTGATATTTAGGTATTCATACAAGTTCCCTGTACACTCACAAACTATTTCTATGTTGTGAAGGAAACATATACAATTAGAATCTAATTTTTATTCTTCGTGCGCGATCTGGGGGTCACTCTGATCATTGAAGTGCGACCACCGCATCGTTATAGCTTGTTATATGCACACAACTAGTCCCACCCACTGATGTGTAATATACATGATTGTACCAATACGGTGGTGGAATGTGGTGAAATGTGTTGTAAAGGACTCAGGGGCCAAGGACTGGGAAGAAGACCACAATATTTGACGTTTGCTGCCACGTACCAGGCCACGACCCTTTGCCATCATGCGTTCACTGTTCGCATTATCACGTACGTGTCCGTGGTATACATTAACATAGGCCTACACGCATATGCACGGTAAGGCATCAAGTGCGATGCACTTGGGTTCGGGGTGGGTTTTTTGATTGTTTACCTTCGTAAAAAATTATATAACATTATATTTCAACTAAAATAGGTGAGAATTCAAACCCCCACCGGCCGCAATAAATCCATGATCATACCTAGAATCCAAGGACATCAGTACATGTCATAGCGTTAAACGTTAAATGGACCATTCCACAATGTTCAAACAATTTTCACCAACCTAAGGCAGCTCCGACATTATCGAGAATTTGTGTAGGTACGCATACGGAATTAGCCGCTTAACTCGTTGCGATATGTTAGTCTTGTAGCGTTTGCTTGCCCCTGGTTGATGGAGTACGGAATCGTGGTTGACAAGGACAAAGTCAGTATTGCATGGTGTGGTGTGGAGTTGTTGGTTTGATGGGTGGGGTTAGTCAGGTGATTGATGGATACAGGATCCAATGGTTGGGTGATGGGTGGTGGAGCCAGTGGTTAATAAAGTAGTGGCGTCAGCAGGGATTTTTCAAGTTGGTGGCAGGAAGGAGTAGGCCACATGCATTTAGTTTGGAGCCATTTTACCGTATTTTGTTGTGTGTTTTGTATCTTTACTGATGAAATTAATTTTCAGATAAAAATGCGAACAGAGATGATAGAACGTTTAATTTTATATTATAGTGATCCAAATCAAATATTTTTCTTGTATAAACTAATAATTGGGACAATCAAGTATGATTTGCAACTGTCTTGACTTGCCATTTAGCCAAATTTAGCCATCTGGGAAAACCTTTTCAATTTTTTTTAAAATTTAAAATAAAAAGTGCTTTTTACTTTAGGTTTTGGGAAAACCTACAGGAAACAAAACTGTATTTTTTTGTTTGGCCTTACAACAATGACAAATTGCACTGGCTATATAGGCCTATATCCCTAAATCCTGTCTCGGCAAAAAGACTACATACCTGACGATCACTGCAAAAAAGGAGTGTAGCATTATTTTTCTGTTAGATACTAGGCGCAATTTCTCCCTTAAAACAAGACGGGGTCCGCTCCGTGATTTTTAAAAGTGGAAAAAAAAATGCAGTTGTTAAGGGACGTTATTATGGAAATTATCACTAGATGCCATTGTGCTTGACCTCATTGCACAATCAACACCCACACCTGGAGTAAGACACAGCATCATGATGCTCTCGTTGTAAGGGTATTATCAAATTTGAGCTGATCTCGATTTTGCAGTTTTGGGTTATGAGCAATTGATCGTTTCCCCCGGTCCATAGGCTATTGTGCTGTAATTTCTGTCCGTTTACGGACAGAAAATACAAAATTGCGAATTTCTTACAGATGCGACCAAATTTGCCCGTAAGGATTGGCCACACATGGATTACTAAGGCTAACGGTTCAGATGATATAAAAATCTCAACATTTTTAGGTAAGTCAGGGGGACGAGGCTGTGGATCACGAAATGCCCCTTTAAAAATAGTCATCTAGAACTACAGATAGTTGAAATACTTAAAGCAATATTAGCACATTTTTTTGAAGAGCGCCCCCAATTTTCAAAAAAATTGAGATTTTTACATGGTTGCATTGGTAACTGGCTAGTAAAATATACCGGTGAATGGAAGCTAGAAAATCTGTGTGGCACAAACGAAGGAATTTGTATTATTATCGGGGATCCCCGATAATAATTCAACGGCTGCTGGAAATGGCCTTCCAATGTGGATAAAGCTGCGGAAAGAGGCGCACATTTACGGTGTCTACGCTCATCCATTAGTTGTTTTATTGGTTCAAGACAATGTCAAGTTAGAGGTTATCTTCTCGAGGTGGCACTATTTCATCATGGAAGGACATAAACGTAGCATTTCCAGCTCTGCCGTTAAGTCCAATCGGGATCCCAATTCTAATTAGAAAAATCGTTTATTTTGTGATAAATACGCATTCTAGCATTCTCGTTCGCAGGTATGTTTCCTAGACAATTACCAACGTAACTGTGCCAAAATATCAACTTTTGAAAATTGGGGGCGCTCTTCAAAAAATGTGCTAATATTGCTTTTAATTCCAAAGTTAGAGATAAATCGATTTTTTCGTTTTAGCAGTAAACATTTATGCACAGAATATTGTGTATAACAACATTTTCCGGATCCGGAATTTTATAACAAAGTTGTGATTTTCTATATGAAAGACTTTGATTTTAGCTTAGTGTTATGTCCACACAGTGATTAGAATATGGACTGGGCCAGAGTCATGAAAACTGGGTACAAAAAATGTTACACAGTGCAAAATGACAAAAAAGGCACCAATATGTATTACTCTCAACAACTGTTTTCCTTTACATGTAAACTGTATATAAGTATACATTTTTGGAAAGCTTATACTACAAGGATGTCAGATATGGCCAAAAGAGAGACAATATTCAGGTGGGTAAAATTCCTATAGGGTGTAACATAAGAAAAATTACATATTTTGTCATTTTAATATACCTTGGTCAATTTTTTTCCAAAAATGTGCAGGTCAAAACAGATGTGGATTTTGAAAGACATGACAAAGGCCCTCCAAAAAATAATAAAGAGATGAACTAATGTTGTTTCTGTTTTGAACATACATCATCATCATCCTTCGGCTGCGGAGCAGGCGATTACAAGATTTCTCCATGCACATCTATCTTTGGCAAGTGTGGTTATCTGCTCAGCCTGCATCATGCCTTTATCATACCCTAGCACACGTTGGATGTAGGCAAAATAAGAGGTGCGTGGACGTCCAGGTCTCCTTTGCCATGAGGTGGTATGTAGAGAGAACATACAGGGTGGTCAAATTCACTTATATTTTGACTAAAAAGGTATATTTGAAGACTGACTCCTTTATTCAGTCTAATCCATATTTCTTCAAGAGAAATACATAGGATATGGGTTTCTGTCCAAAGTTATGATAAAATAGTAAGTATACAGGGTGATCCATTTATATTATACAGGGTGATCCATGTATTATAGAGGGTCAATAGGCAATATTTAAAGTCACCCTGTATTTACCATTTTGAGCAAAGATGAACAAACCTATAAACGTAACAGTGTACAAGGGGCCTGTATACTAAGTGAAATTTGTATTCCTATAGCTACTAAACCTGTTTGACATTTACAAACTTCATACTGAAAATGCAAAAATACACAGATTGGCGGCTATTGAGCACATGACGTCCTTCAAGGTCTTGACCCTATACAAGTGTATTGTTTCATGAATATCTCTATTCCTATAACCAAATTTAAATCATGCTTAGTTGTATACTACATGTATACAACCTTTCCTGTTTGACTTGACATACTCAGAAAATGTCTCCAAACTCATGTGACTCCATACAGGTCTAACCAAATGCACATTTTGGTTGAAGATGATGTTGGTCATGAAATTAAATTATTAATGCTTCATTAGGCTAATACCTTTTATATAAGGGATACCAACGTGTGATTAAAAGAAGCGAATTATAAAGATAATTAAAATCAAGTTAATCCAAGTTTCTACCTCGTTTTTGGGATATATTTTAGCACAGAACAGCCGAACATTCCCCCCAAAGTGATCAAAATTTGTACTTAATTAACTCTAATTTACTAATTAATTAACTAATTAATGGAACCTTAGTTTGTATCATGAGTTAGATCTATCATTCAGGACAGTGTATGTGCAATTTGAGCCCCACAAGTGTTTCACTTCTCTACTTATTTTAAATTTAGAGGCGGCGTTTTAACCCGTTTTGTGTGTAATGTCTATGGCTCCCCCCCCCCCCCCGCCGGCTCCCCCCCGCCGTATCCCCCGTTACCTAGCTGAAGGTTTTCAAACCGTAACTCATAATACTCATCCAATAGGGCTGAAAATGGTTTTATCTAAAGAGCTAGGCTTCTAGCAATAAATAGACACCAATTTCTTTGAACAGAGTCAAATAGTTTAAGAATTAAATGGAATCAAACTGAAAAAAAGTTGGAGTGTAACAGATCCCCCATTTTAGTGTACCCAGTTCATGACATACGGCCACAAGCATTATGTATGTATGCAAAAAACACGATTTGTTTGAAAAATGAGTGCGCCCTCATCGGGAAATCTCTGAGTCAGCCTTTAATAATAAAAAAGTGGTTTTGTTTTTGTTCACTAAGCTAAATGATGGTATTTGTGTACTGAAGAAAACTGAACTCAACAACATTTAATCAACACCCACACACCCACACACACACACACACACACGTAATATTGAGAGTTTAAAGTTCGATACGTACTGAATATTATAAGCATGTGCCAAGCAGTAACTGATTATTGGTCTGTTGATAAGGCACTTCCACTGTCGTGCAAGGCCAAGCGGTTTATTAATTCGCCTAATTGAAGATAAGCAAACATCAATTACATATTATATGGTAAGCTGTTTCCGTCTCGGATGTGTTTCCGTACGCAACTTTTCGTCAAGGCTTTAACAAGCTATCTCAGTTTATTGAGAAGCTTGACGCAATGGCAACTACCAAATGGGAGCAATCGGATTAAAACCACTCCCGTTTGACGGGAAGGGCATCGTCATGAACTGGGAATAGCGCCTTTAGGAGTTCTGACCCGTAAACTTGGTCCAGATGAAAAATATTGTATATTTAAACTCAACTTTTGAAGTAAAGGAGCTATTATATTTTGGATGCCAGATTTGAATTCTGCACCAAAAAATATACCCCAGATAGTTGTGGAGGGTTCCATTACAAGTTTATGACCCTCTTAAAATTGTCACACAGCATTTTTGGTGGTGACCCCCCTAAATTTCTGAACGCTCCTGCGAGTAAACAAAAAGCGGTACGAAGCTCAAAATTTCAGGATTTTCATTCTCATCAATGTCTATCACCACACCAAAAAAAGAAAAAAAAAATCCATGACATGTGCTACAGTGCACATCTCGAGTGTGCCCAGCACACTTTGAAAGGTTATTTTGCACAGGGCCTCATAAACCATTATGAACTACTTCCTGGGAAGCATACATACATACATGCAAGTGCTGAACCCTAAATTGACCTATAATATAGCTATCGCAAGTTTGCAACCCACATGTACCAGCTGCTCAAATAACCCTTGGGTTGAGAAGACGAGCACTGGTAATTTCCTTGACCAGAGGAATACCAGCACACACGGTCTCAGAGAGAGACTTGAACCCTGTTGATTGATCGTGTTAGCATAGGGATTCAGAATTAAGCACCTTTTTCTTTAATACTGATTGAGCTAACTGGGCCAGGAAAAGTACTAATATCAAATATATTGTCTATTTTTTTCAGTTGCGGTGGATTTTGACACTTCTACATGTACTTAACCAGTGAATGAAAAGCGGTACTGTTACACTCTCTGTAACCCTAATTCAGGTGGTGGAAGTGTCACTATAAGTAGGTGTTCTCTGCATTTGATTGGGTGTTTTTTTCACATATTCGTTGTATGTTACAGAGTAAAATTCATGGGTTTCTTTTTCGTGTTTTTCTTACGTTACTTGATACCCTTCGTTGTGCATGAGTATTAGTTTTTAGAGCTTTTAAACTTGTGTGAAGAAAAATGAATTGTATTCTGAATAATTCAGAAGACCTAAGTAATTATTACATTGTGCAGTGGTTACAAATACCGATGGCATCGCTACCATGGCAGGCAGTGATAATACTGCAAAGACTGGCACTGAAATGTTTACAATTGCCATCAATAATGATGCTGACGCTGACCAGACGTAAGACTTCATAGTACATTGTAAACTTGACAGGAGATGCTGGAACAACACAGCCAACAATCACAGAGACCAATATGATGATGGTTAGTCGGTTTCTTTCTTTTTCTCATGCAAATGTTCAAATTGATTTATAATGTTTCTTTTGACAAGTTATTGGTAGTCCAGGAGCCATCAATCCGTATCTCGCTTTAAAAAGGTTTGACCTTACAGCCTCTGCTCTAAAATTTTTGACCCCATACATGCATAGAGTATATGTTGGGGGTATGAAAAGTGATGTTGGATTTAAATAAGCCTCTTGCGAAAAATAAAAATCCAAGATGGCGTCCAAAATGGCCGCTTTTTTACCCTAAAAACATGTTTTTATGTATAACTTTTGATGACAACTTCCAAAAATAGTGCCGTTTACGTCATTTAAAAGCCAATCAAATTTTCTACAAGATGATACCAATTTAAGTAGAGTTTAAGGATGCTAAGGGTACACAATTAGGTTAAAAACGTGTTTTTTTAGCTTTTTTTGAAAAAAAGGACTTTTTTATATTTTATATTTTCTTAAATATGGTTAAAACCATTATACCAATGCATTTGATATTTTCCACAAATTTGACCTGATATCATACGCAGATGGCATAAAATATCAGAAGCATTCGATTTCCCAAAAGCAAAGTTAGTAACGGACACAAGTTCATAAAGCAGTTATTTGAGATTAAGCCGGTTTTTAAGTGCACTCTGAAAAACCTATACAGGGTAAGTCCTTGAACAAAGCTAGAGATTGAAAATGATATTAAATGACCATTGGGCAAGATGGTGAATGGAATGAATGAATGAATGAATGAACCAACCAATCAATCAACCAATCAATCCCCCAAAACAACCCAAGCGCGCAGAAAACACCATATGAAATCAAAAAGTCCAGGCAACCAGAATGTGTATTTGTCCCTGCATGTTGGATTAATTGGGGGGTAAGGTGGGTACATCCACATGATCTCCCATGAAATGCACCTTAAACTGTTTAAGAAATATATAGCTGTGGCCGACACGAGCCCTGAAAAAACACC
>JAMKCH010056167.1:0-14226 GCA_023653785.1 Ophioderma brevispina
GCAGATTTTAGTTATTCTTTTTTTCAACATCAGCTTTCTTTTTTAAATCCAGTTCCATTTGGACAATATACAGCCTGTTAACCTGAAAATTGATTATTGGTAATATTTCAGAGAATGGAAGTGCTTCAAAGCAGCTTGCAAAATCAGGTATGTATTTTTAGCTAATGTAGGCATTGAATGCTGAAGAGCTATCCAATTATCTTCTGTGTTGATAGGTTGGCAAAAAAAAAACAAGTTTGTCTCAGAAGTGAAAAATCGCAATGCGAAATGCATTTTTTATAGAAAAATGCTAATGCGAAATGCGTTTTTTATGCATTTTTGACCCACTCTTTTCAATTTTTCGGCAGCTTCGTGGACAAATTTTCATTTTTTTCTGAAATTTTTCACAAAAAAAATTTCAAGTGAGAAAGCCCTAAAAAAAAATTATGCGGTAAAAAAATCAATTTTAAACAAAATGCACGAGGTCTTCTGAGACAAACTTGTTTTTTTTTTGGCCTTATATTCCAGTAACATAGATTCAATCTGTGTACCCTTGACTCAAGTCCCAGACAATGTATTCACATATTCATGTCATGCACAGATTGCTTGGTGTTTTTTTTAAATCTATAAAATCCTCCTTGTTCCAAGAAAATCCTGCTATGATCATGCCATTCATGTATACATACATACATTGCCTACCTATGGCCAATATCAATGGGGTAACTCTCTAAACCTTCCATTTTTAATTTTCTCTCAGTTTTGATGTGCATCCGATGGTGTTTGGTCAAGTGGTAGTTAGGACTGTGGTATAGAGTTGGGAAGAAATGTCATTCAGGGGTTAAATGGGGTAACACTAGTTACCCTTTTTTGCTTTTCTGACAGAATTTTGATGTTCAATCAATGGTGTTTGGTATACTAGGGCATATGGGATGGTAACAGATTTAGGATCAAAGGTATAGCAAACTGTTCTGATCATGAACATCCTAGAAATTTTAACTGACAAATATACTACTAAAACAATGAGATGTCTGTCTATCCAGCTATGTGTTTTGTTATGCATTGACATATGGGGGCTGATATTTGGCATGAAGGTAGGGGAGGACAGTCTGACCTTTGTTTGCATGGATTCAGAGTGACCCAAAAGGTCATTTAGAGGTCAATTTGTGTAGAAATGACCTATGACCACCAAATTTGGTCAAAAGGAGCACTGACTTGAGCAAAGAACAAATCTGAAGTCAAAGGTCACACATAGGTCAAAGGACACATCCTGTTGGGCAAGAAAGCCAGGTAATCGCAAAAGCCAGGTGACCGCCTAGTAAATTTCAATATTGATGTTGTTAAGTCATAAAGCAACTGCCCAAAGGGTGACTTCTTTTGTGTCCTTAGAAAAATTGAAGATACAAAGGTGGTTGAATGATTGACATCCATCTCTTCTGACTGGTATCAAACAACATCCATATCTCTTAAAATTGTAATGCAAAACTCTCTTATTTTATATTAAAGGTGCAACAAGAGATTTCACATATCAGGTCTCCCAAAAAATCAAAAGTACTGATTTTTGCCCTGATGTAAAGCTTTCTATCAAAAAATATCCCCATCTGAAAGGATTAAGCTGAGAAATGGTTCTTTGATACAAAAATAGTGAAATTTCTAATTTCGTATAGGAGCAAATACAAAATTTAGCCTGTGTTTTATATTGAAATACAAGCAAATCAAAATCGCCTTTTTCCTCTCTTTTAAGGCATTTCTGTAGCCAAATACAAGGTAAGAAATCTATCGAGTGTCTAATCTATATGAAATTACTATTATGACACAATATTTGGGTGCCTCAAAATCTCTCGTTGCACCTTTAACAATGTCAATAATCTTGGCTACTTAACACCTATTTATTTTACGGCTTTGAAGTTACTAGGGAGTTGTCTGAAACGTGCATGACAAATGTTCTTTTATATTCCCTGTACATCACCTATTTTTTTTAATAGGTCTTTGGAGTTGAAAAAGGGGTCATAGACCCAATGCCAATTTTCTAGTAATTCTATACTACATTACCTTACCACTATCATGATCATATACTGAGTACTAATGATCCCAAAGTAGACTTCCCTGAGCCACTTGATCCCACAACTGCTGTAACCAACCACTTCCCCGCCGTACACAATATTGAGTTCTGTCAGGATAGGGATGTCTCTCCGCATTGGATAAGCAAAATTACCTTATGAATTCTAGTTGACCTTGTAACGTTGCAAGAACTGGGGATAGATCCACGTATAATGAGACGCACAGTTTAATCAGAAAGTGACTAATGGAGTAATAGTTGAAGACTGAAGGGACATACTACAGAACTGCCAACCTACAAAACTACCTTCAATATCTTGGGGTAAAAAGTTTTGTAGAGATTAGACAGTGTTAATTCAAGTTACAACTCATTCTGCCCCAGCACACTGAGCGCAATGTGCTGCATCCGTACTACAATACTGCTTATTGGTGGGGGGATTTGAAAAAATAGAAGGTGAATTCAAGCCTGCATTAGTAGATTCCCACTTTCCCCTCATTGGTCCTCCAAGAGTTTGTAAGCGTGCCAACACTCGAGAGCAAGATTTTAGGTATTTACTGTGAAGCACCCTTGCACCTAAACAATATGCCACCTGATGACTGTTTCAACCAGAGCAACTGGCAAGTTAACCTTGATAAATAGCTTGTTTAAACCATTTCAATTACTTCGCTGACAGAAAGTTTAGCATATGCTGATTTTGGCAGTTGCACATAATATCCTCACATTAGATAGTCCATTCAGACTATTGGCGATGAATCCTTTGGCACAGAAATCCAGTATAGTTGTAATCTGCTAGACATTCCCGCATGTTCATTAACGCCCAAAAGACTCAAAACCCACATACATAGGGAGTTCCAAAAAAGGTTACCCAATTTTTCAAATAACTGCGGATTGGAAATTAATATTTTTCACTTTCTAAATGCAACCTCACAGGGTTTCGTGTACATAGACTACTCAATCAATTTATTAAAAAAATGTGAGTGATTACTGGGACAAAAACCCGCCACATTTCGCACAGAAGTTTTGAAGAATAGAAAGAGCTTAAAATCTGTTATAAATGTACTTTTATTTTTTGTCGATTTAATAAGGCATAACTTTTGATGTTTTATCACGAAAAAAGTAAACAGTTATGGAAAATTAATATATCAAGACTTAACATACACATCCCCCTGGCAAGATACAGTCTGGGAACATGACATCAGATGACCTTTGACCTTGGTAGCTGACCTTTGACATCATCCACATATGAAAGAACCCCTATTGGACCTTAACCCCACGTCTTGTTTAAAATTGACTTAAACTTTTCGAAGTAGAAAAATCACAAAAAACTAAAACCTAACCAAACTGGAACACACGCACACCCACATACGACGGACATTTGAACCCTCATATATCCCCCCTGCTTTTCAAGCCACGGGAATAAAACTATTACAGACACTAATGATTTGAAAAATATTTGAAATTTTGCAGAAATAGCTTCAAAGTGAAGGAGAATCTGTATAATTCTCATAAGTTAACCTTTTCCAAAAGCTGAAGATTTGACAGAAAAGGAGAAAACGGCAGTGTTCCACAAGATACGGTTCCCCCTTCAATTACGTGTTGTAGTAAGTGTCCGAAGGACCGTAATGACTAATATTTCCGATTCTGGCCTTATTATTTGCCTGGTCTTTATCATTTGTAGGGTCTTTAGGAATACCTGTACTTGTTAATACATGCAAATCTGATTTTGATGATTTTTTTCAATTTCTGTTTAGCAATCACTGATTGTGGTGTCTTTGAAGGTATGTGCTGAAAAGTCACAGAATTGTAGAGGCAAAGTTCATCATAATTCATGATAGAAAGATTTTGTGATATCAGTTTCTACATTACCTTTTTAAGGGCACCTTTATAAGCCCTTCGTAGTGTCATGAGTGTTTGATACTATACCTTCAACTTGGAATTGTAGGCCGATTGTCCAGAAGTTTTTCCATAGTCTAGATGCTAAGCCCCATACCTTCATTTATGATGTGTAAATGTAACTTAAGCCACTTATGGATATGCCTACAATAGGCAGCATACATAATGAATGCCGATAGATCACCTACAGTAATCAGTGATTCATTCCTCATCAACCGACCATTATAGAGGACAGACAGGGATATCATATTTCCAGAAGACCCTGCTGTAAATATATAAAAGACACCACGAATGACACATATAGTAGTGGGAGGAATAAACTCAAGAACTTATGTATAATTAGTTAGAGCACAAAACCAAAGAGTTGGTACATTGCCAGAAAGCATAGAAAACCCTGTTAATGGTGTCACAATACAAAGCTAGGACTAAAGCTAACATAGAGAGTTGAATGTAGTATACAGCTCTATGAATACTATTTTAAACTGTAAACTTTAGACATTTCATTTGTCTACTGAGATCAACCATAAGGACTTGAAGCCATACATTTATTCAACATTCATATAAACAGTACATTTTCTTCTTTTTCATGATTGACAAAGGCAGGGGAAAAGATGTTTATGATGATATTTGCTGGGCCATATAAAAACAATAAGAAAACAGAAAATGGTTAGGATAAAAGACCCACTATTCATATTCTAATATCGTAAGTGACCAATATCAAGATAAATAAAATACAGCATTCGTTTGTCTGTATCACAATGTGTGAATGGGGACAAAGGTCATATGAGGTCACCAAGGTCACATGAGGTCACCAACACATGGGACATTAACGGAGGACCATTCTATCCAAGAGTCATGAAAATTGATTGACATATGTGGAACCACCAATTGAATGATTCTGACATTTTTGGAACATGACCTCTAATGACCTCTAGATAACCTTTGATCCCACTCTTGAGAAGGGTAACTTGTGGGGCACTACCCAATGACCATTACGTGCAAGTGCCATGAAAATGTATACATGTGGGAATAGTGGGCAGTTATGTTTAGTTTAACATGTTTACCACAGACAGATACAGGGGCACATAGATACACTACCAAAGCAATCCCTATATGCCCTCTTGCAGATGACACAAAAACTGCATTGTGATTAGTTTAAAAGATAATTAATCACATTAACAAGCCACTAACTGTATTTGATGCACAATACAGCATGACACTGCATAGTTGTTGGTAACTACTAGACTGTGTTTCAGTGAATAATGATAATGTTGAGATTGTTGATCAATTCAAAATTTAGGTAATAATTATATTTATCCACATTTATCATGAATTGAATACATATGTAAATTATTTGTCATCAAAGTGTATTGGTATAATTCATAGAGTTAAAAATTATTTTTGTTTGACTTTGAAAGATCCCAGATCTTTCAAAGGTCAGTCTGATGTCTGCAGATCTTCCTCAGTACAGGGATAGAAAAGCTGATCCAAAGCCCATAATGAGCAGGAGCAGAATATCATAGGGACCTTATTTAAGGAATTTGTTTACCTCCCACTACAGAAAAGGTTTGACACCTTTGGTAGTTAGTATGGACCCTCTACATCAATGCTAGGTAGGTAGTACTCTCAAACTGTGGTATCACTTTTTCAATAGGGGCCAATTAAAGTTTACACAGGGGTCAAATTTTTAAAATGCCCCAATCATGTTGAAATGTATGTCCTGTTGTCCATCTAATCATAAGGATTCCAAATATGTATAGTTTGTAGTACCTACGACCATTGGTTTTGGAGTTATAAGGTAAAATTGACTGAAATGGTAAAAAAGGTCAATCTCAATTTGTACAGGGGTCAAAATTAAAAGTTAATCATAAGGGTGTCAGAAAGAAGGGTGTCACCTTATGGAAACACCCCTGCTTAAGCGCAGCTAAGTGGTGAGTGATAGGCATCCAATCCTTACTAACTCCTATATTCTCTGTTATCCCTGAAAAACCACCTGTTTCCAGTTATCACATCTGGCAAAATTGTCAAGAAGGAAAGAAAGATGTCTATAGAAGAGGACGAAGGGAAATCCTTTGCAGCAATATTAAGTGATTTTGACCAATGGAAGCTAGATCTTTACTCCGTAATGAATTGGCCAATCACAAGTGAGCCATGGGCAATTTGCAATGAGAAAGGTTTGAGTAGACCATCTTCAAAATCTCTCTTCAGAAATAATCTTCTCTCTCTCCAGGTCAGCCAACTTGCAGAGCTCCCGCATATGTTCAGTGTTGTGTAGCGGACGCTATGAGAGTAATTTGTATAATCCCCATCAATGGTCCATCTCCTTCAACATATAAATCATGGGCAGATAGGAGAGTTGTATTATTTGAGGTCTCTGCCGGGTTCACCCATTCATCTAGAATTTGATGATTATTATTCTCCCCAAGATGAACTCTACTTATCCAAAGGTAGAACAGATAAAGGCAGAGAGAGAATTTTTAATCAGCTCTTTTTCAGCAGCTTCCAACTGTCAGTGAATGGGGTGATTTCCTTACAAATGGATTCAACAAGTTTCAGCTCACACAATTGCTTGGAGATTATTTATAATCTGGAGAATCAGGTTTGCAGAAAGCACTGTATGTAACAAAGGGGCACCAATGTTTTTTTTAATCTTACCCAGTTTTTTTAGTTTGTGAAGAGCCTGAGCTTCATCCTCATCACTGGGAGGCCAACCCTCGTATAGCAGCCCATGCACTGCAGCATTTATTTATTTATTTATTAGATCTTCTTTTGCCTGGGGAAACCCCATCAGTGTAATCACTGTTTTTCAGGGGTGCCCAGGGGTCAAACATAATACAACAAAATTGGAATACAATACAATAAGTTATAACCAAGAAATACAGAAATTACTAAAAAGTATTAAAATACAATAATACGAACATAATTGTACATGGTAAAAGTTAAACAGTCCAGCTGCTATAATATAAAACATTGTATTGCACAGTAAAATGTTGAGGTGTCATAGCATACCAAAACCTTAAATCGCATAAACAAACAGATTTCACATACACACCTCAAACACATCACACACACACGCCCACACCCACACACCACACACACACACGCACACACACCCTCACACACAGCACACACCGCCCACACACACAAACACCCCATGCATAATACGATAATGCACACACACACAATACCTACATACACGCACACACACCAAAAGTAGATGTAAGACATACTAACTACAGAGCCATACAATAAAATTACGGGAAATGAGAATATTTAAAAGTAGTCAAGTCCTTGACAGTAGGGGTTGCTTAGGCCGGCTAAAGGAAATTATAAAAGATTAAACCCCCCTGGGGTAAATTTCCTTTTATCTGAACTTTTTACATGGGGGTGGAACAAGATTACCGTGAGAACCAGCTCTAGTCCTGCGGTATGGCTATCAGAAACTGGTCTGAAAATATTGCAGAAGAGGTTTTGGGGAGCAAGGCATGCAAGACTCTTGTATACCATGATATTAAGATGGTATAAACGGCGCTCGTTGAGATTCTCCAACCAAGTATTTCAGGAGGATGTTTTGTTTGTAGCTACGTGGAAGGCCTAGTATAATTTTCCCTGCTGGGTTTTGGAAGTTTATATCCCAGTTAGACAGGATGTCTTGCATGCATTCCCCCACAACAGAACCTCACATAGTCAAGTGAGCACAATTAAAGATTTTATACCCCAGATTAAGAGTTTTTTGAGGAATAATATTTCGTTTTAGCCGCCTTAGTAAACCCAATACTTTGTTGATTTTACAAACCAGTTTATCAGTATTGGGACGCCATGGAAGTTGAAGATCTACCAAAATACCGAGGTATTTGAAACCATCAACATTTTCACAACCAACCCGGTCATCCCTAATATAGACATCAAGAAGCCCCTGAGCAAGACGACTAGTTTTTGTTTGCATTCGCTTCGTACAAATCACCCAACAATTGCGTGGTGGCTGATGGAGACTGATCTTTTATCCTCCCTCCTGTTTGTTGCTTCCATAAATGCACCAACAATCTTTACTTTACACAAGGAACAGCATCAAAACGGAATGTTATCACCTATCATGACATAAAAGCTCTGGCGTCTCCCCTCAGAGAAAAGATTTGTTCAGTGCTCCCAGCCTTCCATGTCCTAACAGGCAGTGACTACACATACACAGACCTTCTTTGGCCGGTCCAAATATAAGTGCTTCCAGAAATTGCAAAAGAACCAAGTAGCTGCAGAACAACTGGGAACCCTCAGAAATCTTGACACTGATCAGGAAGAAATTATAGACTTCATCCTGCATATCATTTACAACAAACCATGCAATGAAAGGCCACCATGAAATAGTAGATATGCCATGCCATGCCAAGGCAAGAAATGCAAGTTCATAGCATCATACTACTTTCTTGCATGCCATCTGGATAAACTACTTTAAAATATCTGAAAATGCACTAGTTATATTAAGAAAGTGGATTAATTCCATGATTAACATGGCAGACAGTATGTTTTCTAAAAAAAATGGCAATTGGAGAGCAAATTTTAAGGCAATTTACTCTGTGCTTGAATTGTCAATTTCACCTCAATTGACCCACTATCAGCCATTTTGACTCCAGCACATTTAGCCCAGTCCCTAAGCACAATTATTGTGCACTTTTTCCTAAAAGCGTGAAACTTGGCATGCCTATACATATTGAGCCCCTGAACAATTTCTGATCGAGTGCCAAAAAATGTAGCGCCCCTATTGGCCTACAACGCCCTCTATAGTTTTACCCACTTATTAAATATTCCTTTCAAGAGCTTATATGCCATAACTCCAACATTTTTTGACCAAATAAGGTCCAATAAGGTTTTAAAATGATGCCCATAACTATTCGATTTACTGTCAAAAAAAATATCCCCAACAATCCCCCAAAAATCCCCAAAAATCATGGCCTGCATCTTAGATTTCAAAATGGCAGCCAATGAAAGTCACATTTATTAAGCCTAACTTGAGTTAAGAAGATACAAATGCTAATTTTGAGGCACAACCCCACATTAGTAATGCTGAGGAATTTCAAAAGCACACTGATATATATAGCAGCAGTAACAGATAGCAGTAATCATGGAATTTTCAAGATGTGGCGGTTGATTTCCAAATGGGCAGCCAATGAACTATAATTTGGAATTTAAGCCAAGTGAAGCATAGGCCCTTTGAAGGGTTAAATGATCATTTGTCAGCTATTTGTTTGACTGAATAAGGTGCAGTAAGTGCTGCAATATATCTGGCCATTATGATTTAGGTCATTTGATCAATTACCTACCACCCTAGATTTTCAAATGGCTGCCACTAATAGCACTATTATCCAATTAGCATTACCCCGCTTATGAATGATAAAAAACACTAAGGACGGTCCCACATTGACAATGCTGAAAAAGTTAGAAAGAACACTGCTGACATTGTAGTAGCCCACAATTAGCATGCATGCTTGAAATATCAAATGGCGACTGAACATGGCTGCCATTTTGAATATGGTTGCAATATATCTACCTCTGACCCACATTTGATCTTAGTTCGACTGACGCAAACTATTTAATTGAAGAATTCCAAGACCCCCTTTGTAGGAAAGCTTATTAGGATGCCATACGCCCCTTTATGCGAGAACTCGTAAGCTCCAATTTTGAATTTTGAGATAAGTGATTTTTGGGCAATTTGGGGGGCGCTGCTTTCATTTCATAACGTCCTATATACCAGAAATGCTTCCCTTCCGAGATAGCACATCCTAACTGGGTTGCTTTTCTTACCAATCTGAAGGTATTTTTTTATTTTTCCGGCAAAAACTTCCCCCAAAAACAAAACAAACTGCCTATCTCCTAGTTATGATGTCATTTTTCTCCAAAATCGCCTTATATTTCATGGCAAAACACGTAAACCCTCGTAGTTTTGCCATAAAAATATGCCTTGAGTGCCGGTCCTTTGTGCTATACAAATGAATGGGACTAACAGATATGCTCAGATCAAACTACAAAAGCGTAAGATCAAGCTAAAAATGTTTGTAACTAACACATATCAAGAATTATATTTCGTTTTGTAAACTATATTTTGTGTTTCAGCCATTGAAATATGCATGTATCATGTGTATTTTGCCATAACGGCTTTTCCTAAATTTATATGGCAAAACTGCTACTTACAATTGGTGTTGCAATTCTGAAAGGTTTAATCATTAACCCTCAAATTGATGGGTAGACAGACTGATATTAAATACAATATTAAATGTATTCAATTCAGCTAATTGTTAATGTATAAGAAAATGCAATGGGCAAAACTTTAAAGGTAAATATCTTCCAAAGCCATTTTTGAATACGTAGTTTTGCCATTAAGAGCGCTACCAAGCATCTACTAAGTATCTTAGTATCCTGAGTCAGTTATTTTTGCACTGTAGGTGATGTCATAAATAGAGTGCTTTAAAGTCCAGCTATTCTGGATTGCCTCCTTGCTCTTGAGCAACTACTTCGAACAAGCTCACTCAAGCCTTTGCCACCTTCGGGATTGTGTCCATTGCGTACTTGGTTCCACCAAGCTTCCAGTCCCAATTATTAGACCCAATTAGGACTAGATGTATAAAAATACAGCACAAGTCCCCTACCCCAAAGAGATATCCAGGACGTTCAATAAGGCCTCTTGGGAAAGCCTGATACGAAGTGGATAGTTAGTACAGATTAACTCTATGGACTTCTCACAAACCAGGCCCTCATTTTAGACCATTTGGTAGCAGTGTATCATGGCAAACCTTTCTTTGTTGATTGTGGTATATAAATGGGTCTTTGGCAAATTTTACCAAACTTCTCAAATAGCATAATTTTACTTTTCCGGTCGAACCAACATGTTTTTTTTTAATTTTACACAATTTTGATAATTTGGCCTAACGATTGGGCTTCGTGCATACTGTAGAAAATTGGTATATTACCATGATTCTGCTTTCAGATTCTAAGAGGTAAATTTCTACTACCAAAACCAAACTTGGGGCCCAATACCATACAACACCAAACTCAGAATCATTGACCTATCTGGCCTAAACCACAAATGTTAGGTATTGGAAGCGAAGCCCTTACTAAAAGACCAGCCTAAGGTCAAACTGGTCTATTTGGGGCAAACGTTAGCTTAAACTTTAAGCTGATTTTTTTTTTTGTAAACAAAAGCTCATTTTCCTGACAGTTCTAAAAGAATGCATGCTATCTGTGATATTGGCTTACAATCTTAACAAAAGTTGGGCACACTTTTCTTACCGGTACGGGAAAAATTGAAACCTGCAAATTTAGCTACAGTGCGCCTAACAATAACTCCACTTGGATTGGGTAGGGAGGGGAGGTTTGTAGGGATTGGAAAAGCTTCAAGCTTGAACACCCAAAAACACATCATGCTATTAGTTTGTTTTCCTATTTTCGATTATATTTTGCAAAATTTAAGGTGGGTGACCTAAATTGACAACCTCGTCCCCCACTTACTACATCTAAATTGGAGATTAGGTATATCAGAAGAAAGTTCATACCCCAGTGAAATTTAAAAAAAAACCCCTTGTTAAAAAGACCACTGATGTGACAAAAACATCCCAAATGTGTTGTCGACCACTTAATTATACAAAGTCCGCCCTATGGCCAGTTTTAAGTACATATCCAAGTCTTGAGTAGTCCCAAGTGTGGGGAAAATAGCGGATTCAAAACATGTTAATGATAAAATCGGCGATTTCGCCCAATATAAATTGTCTCGCTATGAGTTTTAAATATTGGGCTCGCTGTACTCTCACCAATATGCTTGCACTCATGCTCGACATTATTTGGGCTTAATCGATCCAATCTTTTATATATCCATTTATGCTTTTGCTATACAAATGGCTTGACCGTTTGACCCAAAATTTGAAATTGTTTTTATGAAATCGGACATATCGTTCATCACATCATCATCAAATCACCGCCTTTATTTAATTCTCTTACTTCCAACTTTAGCAAGATGTTCTTAATGAATTAAAAGTGCTATTGCTTGCCAGAATTTCCATCCTATTCAGAAATGTTTGTCAGGCTAATTGCACAAAATCTAACTAAACACCTTTGTGGTTATTCACAAATACTCCTAGCAAACAAGTGATGTAGACATGCCCATCTGTGTGCAATTGTTCAATGTTCATTGTCCCATTATTTGCACTTTGCAAAAAACTAAGATACTCAAACCTAGAAGAATTACTCATCAGACCAAAGTTTACAATCATTATAAACAAAAGTTATCTTCGTCTTGTTAGTCCAAATAAAGAATGTACCTTTGCATATCAATACCATGGCTCATATCTTCTAATTGGATGGATTTGTTAGCTCTCAATTAAATAATAAATAGGATGGAAACATCACATAAATATTCAGTGCTGAATTTCTCCAACACAACGTCGTTTAAAAACAAGTACCAAGTATGTGTGTTCTTTATACCCTTTCCATTTCGAAACAAGCTCGTTAGCATTTCATATGAAAATCATATAAGTGAAGTACGGCCTAACATGGAATAATTAGTGTGGCCATTTGGGAAATCTAAGATGGCAGCAATATTGACTTTGATCTAAGAAATTTACTGATAAATTAAGAGTGCTTAAATCCTAGTACAGAACTTTGTTTGACCAAAGCGGTGACATTTATCACCAACCCTTCAATAGGTACTTTTCATATTGGTTAACTTCGAAATAATAGTTCATTAGCTGCAATTTTGAAAAAATCAGATGCCATCGTGAAATTCGAGATTGGCTGCTTCCTGTACAAACTGCAATTCCATCAAGCAATTTCTGAACTGCTCAGCATTACCAATGTTGGATTGTCCGTAAAATTAGTTGTTTTTATCATTCTTACCTTTAAAAAAAAACCTCCAAAAAATTTTTTAAGGGCTTAAGTATGATTTCAATGGCGCCATTTTGAATCTAAGATGCAGCATGGTGATTTAACCTAAATCAATAGCTCTATACATATGCATCATTTTTAATCTTACTATACCTTATTTGGTCACAATAGTGAAATTGTTTGCCTTTACGCTCTTGAAGTAATATTTCATTAATTTGGGTAAAACTATATAGGGCGCTTTAAGGCCCATAGGGGGCGCTACATTTTTGGCCTCGATCATGAAATTGTTCGGGGCTGCATATGTATAAAGCATACCAGTTTCATGCTTTTAGGAAACAGTGCACAATACGACTGCCTATTTTTTGTGCTGGGGGACTGGGCTAATTATGTCAGGAAGGACATCAATCATTATCTTTGCTTCAATAAATCCTCATACAGCATATTGCTGTGAAATGAATCCGGTCCACCCTTTTTAGCGGGGAGAAACCGAAATTTAAAACTTTGGGTTTTACTACTGCTACAGACTTTGGCACAATACTTACCAAAAACATGCCAAGTAACTTTTTGTGTCAACTGTATGTTCAGCAACTTATCAGAACATGGACATAATTTTATCTGTAGTATTTTAAAAAACACATGTAGTTGCTTTGCTTTTAGTACCTTCCATTTGATTGTGTCGTACTCTTGGAGTTAATTTAGAAGTCAGAATAAAAGACATATTCCTATCAAGTTCCTATTACTTTCACTCACCGCAACCAAAAAAGACGCCCCAATAGTTTGCTTCTTTCTTTACTCAAAATCGCAAAACTGATCTACTTTCCTTGAGTATGCTTTCCATCATCCCTGCTTTCATGTGAAAATGCTCTCACTTGTTCTTATACTGCTGATGCTTTCTTCTGCAATCTGAAACCAGAGTCAAATTGTGGCTGTGTTTATAGATCGCATCCAATCACTGACCTCAGCATTAGTGTTGTGTGCTTTACAATGAAATGACTACAAAACAGCCACCTCCTCTGACTCACCTCAAAAAAATTAGATTTTATGTCATAGGAACCACTGCCTGAGTGTGCCTAATTGGATTCTGTCAAAATTAGGGAGTTTTGCACTCTCATCTGGAATTATTCATTAATTTTCAAATCACAACATATACATACCAATGATACCAGTATTCATCATAGGCTATCACCTAAGTTGGAATAGGGTGTACCAAATTGTTCATAGATACTTTTGTTTTCAGTGCACTTCATATTTCTCACTAATATGATAGAAATGTGACATAAAACTCTACAAAAACACGGTTTTTTTCACTTTTTTTTTTTTGCATGGAATTGGTTTACTGTTCCTTATACCCTGTTGATATTTTTTAGGAAAACTTAAGTTTGTCAACATTTGGACATGTTAAATCCAATAGTGAGCATCCCTATTTGACAGCA